>JABUQX010051677.1:0-27992 GCA_015478945.1 Trachelipus rathkii | reverse complement strand
GAGAACCTGCTTAGAATAATGAATAGGGATGTGCTTTTTACCAAAATACTCCATATATTATGCAGTGGGTAGATGACTGGAAAGAACACTCGAGAAATGTAATAATATTAGACGAATAATGAATAAGATATGGTGATAGTGAATGTGTGGGGCTTTGAGATGGTGCCAAGAAGGAATAGGTATTCAATCATTCGGCGTCGAGTCGAGATCTCTGCGACATTAGCAAGAGGAATCGCGTCGTATGCGCAAACTACGAGATGCACTACAGAGTCTATACACTTCAAGATCCCTGACTCTTCGAGAGCGCACTGACGATCTTTAAATCTGCCATATAGATGAAATTACTGGTTGAAATGATCAAGAACGCGAGATGGAGATGTTGGTGATTGATTGGATTTGGAAGTTGTCGTAATAAGCGTTTATGGAGGGATATAGTTCCGAGGGATTTGGAGGAGAGCAAGTATAGTACCCTTAATGTTAAGGGTAGGGAGACACTAGAGAGCTCGTGGACAGATTAACATCCATTACTTATACTATAGCCAACTCATGCACCTAGTAAGCAATCAGCAGTCTATATCACCACTACAGTAGAGCATCTCCTTACGACCATAATATTCATCCTGGTATTTCTAAGTTCGAAGAGTCACGTCAAGTGACTGAGAAACTGATTGGTGAAAAAAAGATGCGTTTAGGAGTGGAAGAGGGTGTGTGATCAACATCTTCACATCTGAAAACAAACCTCCGCGCAGACTAGAGCTATAGAAACATGATAGGGAAGTCGAAGAGAATAAATCTGGTATTTTAGGTTTTATGGATTTGCAACCCGGCGTGATGATAGGTATGACAGGATTTATAGGGAAGCCCTATGGCAGGTGTTGAGTAAATGTATGTTGGTGATAGCTTCTGAATGGAATCAAAGTAGGTATGACGAATTGAGTGAAGCGTGTGTGTATAAGCGAATATAATGGTGTCCACAAAGTGAATTGGTTTAATAAAATAGAGTGAGCGACAGCACTCCTCGTGCACCCAGACTAATACGGCTGATCATATCTATACCCTAACTGAATACCGTCGTCACTATTCGTCACGATGGACCCGAGCGTTACCTCGAAAGATTAGAGATGGGCCAGCCTATACGTATCACAGGAAAGAATTACTCTAACCTGAGTCTCAATGATGGAGAATGGAGTGGAGGCCCTACCATATTATATGCGGATGATTTGGTTTTGTTGTGGTGAATCTGAAGAGAGTTTTGAGAGTGCGAGTGAATTTTGCAGGGTGTGAAAAAGGAAGGGGTTTGAAAGTTAAACGGGTAGAGAAGAGTAAGTTTATGCGTTGAATGAGACAGTCCTCGGCTGTGGTTATGTATAGATGGTGAAGCAGCTGGAACAAGTGGTCTGAGTTTAAAATATTTAAGGATATTTCAGCTTGGCTGATGAAAAAGGGAACGGATGATGCGATGTGTTAGTAGAAAGTTTTGTGACAATGGCAGGAAGGTGGATTAGTGCAATTAAATGCGTTTGTGACGTAAAAGGACTTAAGTCTTGAGTGCGCTAGGGGGTCTACATGAGGTATGTTGTTTACCTGTGTTATGTATAGTAGTGAGGATATGATCTGGAATAAAGAAGTATAGCTCTAAAGTTCAACGTGTTCAGATGACATCTTGGGGCGGTGTGTTAGGATGTGAAAATAATTTGATAAAGACATGAAGAAGGAAGTGATTAGAGTTATGTGGTGTGAAGAAAAGGGGTATAATGTGAGAATAAATGAAAATACTTGTTGAGGATGGTTTGGTCATATGGAAAGATGAATGACAGTCGGATGTATAGTAGTGATGAGTGTGTTGGGAATCGACCGGTTGGAAGACCGCAAGAAAAGTGGATTGAGTCAGTGAACGAATGTCTTGAAGGAGAGAGTGGTGAGTTTGGCAGAGGCCGAGAATAAAGGTGCATAAATAGGAGTGAATGGAGGGGTTGTGTGAGGGGGTACATGGTTGTTGACCCACCTGGGCCAGGGGATGATCCCTACACTTGACGATAGCCATTAGTGAGGGGTCCTCGCCGGTCCCGCTGAATCTTACTATGGTTTATTTTCTGACTGCAACGAGTTCGTCACTAAATATGTTAGTTGGGAGAGGGCGGTAAGCTGGGCTTCTTTCGACTGTGTCATTCTTCTACTACTTTCTTTTCGATGCATGTCACGCACCTTACCCCTAGTTTCTTGGGTAGGAAGAAGGAAGATATATTATATATATATATATATATATATATATTATATATATTATATATATTATATAATAAAGTTATATATAATATATATATATATAATATATATATTTAATATATATATATATATATATATATATATATATTATCAGTGTTCCCTTATTCCCCATGACTGGGGGTAAGGTGCTCAAAACACCACCGGAAATAGAGGCATGGCATGAGCATTTCTTAGGTATAAAATAAGTAGATAGCGGGACCCATACCAGCTACCACTATAGACAAAAACTGTAGTGGAAGAAGAATATTGAAGAGATTATAGATAATTAATTTGGAAAAATGGAGAGAGAGAGACAAAAGAAAAAAGAAGACTTAAAGATTACGTATTGACAAGTTCACCCTGACACTATGTCCTGAACGCGGCTCGGCTGAGGGATCATATATAAAATCTCCCTACTATTGAGTTCTTTATCACATGTTACGTCCTAAGTTGCAAATTACTAGAATCGATACCCCCATCGTGTGGATATATATTACATCCTATCAGTTACTACTCAGCAACTATTCTTAACTAGTACGTTACAGACCTTAATCGAGTTACGACTAGTCCGTTGTGCATCCCACTGGCGCCTCACCATAATATGCTTCTCACCAGAACTCCTACATACTATATATATATTATATATATATATATATATATATAATATATATTATATATATATATAATATATATATATATAATATTATATTATATATATATATATATCTATCACCCACCTTCTCTCCCCATTGACTGGGGGGGTAAGGTGTGTCTCATGCACCAGAAACAGAAAAGTAGTAGAAGAATATGACGCAAGTCGAAAAGAAAGCCCAGCCTTACCGCCCCCTTTATACTTTTTAGTGAGAGCTTGTCGCAGTCAGAAAAATCCACCATAGAGCTTCACGGGACCACAATAGACTCTCACTATGGCATTTCGTCAATGTAGGGTTCATGATTCATCCCTTAGCCCAGGTGGGCCACAACCGTACCCCCTCACAAAACCCCACTATTCACTCCTATTATGCACCTTTCTTCTCGCCTCTGTCAAACTCACATTTCACTCCTCCAGGCATTCCTTTACCCCCCCCCCAGGGGCTTTTTTTCCAAAATCCCCAATTTTTTTTTTTTTTTTTTTTTTTTTTTTCCCCCCACCCCCCAAACCTTTTTTTTTTTTCTCCCAACCGGTTGATTCCAAGCACACTCACCACTATACATTCGCTTAACCAACCTACTATCATCCATCCTTTCCACATGACAAAACCATTTCAATGAACTCTAATTTTAGTCTCATATACCTCCTTTCTTCACACAACACAACTCTCTAATTTGTTCATTCCTCATTTTATCAATTCTCACACCTAAACACGCCACTAAGATGTCCATCTAAACACATTTACTTAGACTATACCTCATTATTCCAAGACCCATAGTTTCGACTACTATACATTAACACAGGTACTCATGAAAGACCCTAGTGCACTCAAAACTTAGTCCCGTTAGTTTACATCCACCAAGGATTTAATTGCACCAGTCATCTTCCTGCCATTCACAACTTTCCTACTACCCTCTGCATCATCCGTTCCCTTTCATCCAAACATATATCCTAAATATTTAAACTCAACGACACTCTTCCAGTTGTCACCACTAACCTTTACTTCAAACCACAGATCCCCTCAACACACTACATAACTTAACTTTACAATGATCCAGCATCACTAGCTTTTACACATCCTGCCAAACCTCTCAAGCTCTCTTTCAAATTTGCCACACAAAACCAATCATCTGCATACGAAATAAGTAGGGCACCCCCACTCTCTTCCATTCTCCATCATTCTAAAGCACTTTCCCTGCCATCCCTACCTCTATTTCTTCATAACCATCCCACATACCACAAATTGAACCTAATCATAGTATATATATATGACTATTGAAAGTCTGTGCTATGCGAGATACCCTCCTCAGAACTCACCTCAACTGCCGGACCGCTATCTCCCGTCTGAGCGACAATCCACTAAATATAATAGATATATATCCGCATGTATCGCTAATCTACCTATTACGTTCACAGTTAGTCGTCCATCACGCTTCCAGCACTACGGTCGCGGTACGAACTTAAGAGAGTGTACGAGAAACGCCCTGTCTCCTTAGGTCGACGCACATTCATGATGACACACACTGTCCTTCAGTCACGTCGAGGCTGAGTGACAGCGATACAACTACTCTACAGCATTGCTCACACACAATAGAGATGATATATCCTACCGGGACTTTCTACCATACATTCACGCTGCTCGTAATACGTAATTGCGCACTATCGTATATATATATACTATTATATATATATAGTATATATGATATTTATAGTATATAGTATTACCTGCCTCCGCCGTATCACGAGCCGTGAGATATTACTAACTTATGCCTATTCACACTCATGACTTTAGCAGGAATATATCGTAGAGTACTTATATAGATGAACGAACATACGCAAAAGTGTAGACTATCAGCTAACGAAGATCGAACGCATGTCCCAATGCCCAACTCTTCTATATATATATAATTATATTATATATACTATATATAATATATACTATATAATATATTATACTATATAAATATTTTATATTATATATATATATTACCTGATAATGCCATTCATTTTTCTTTAAAAACTATTATCATTGATGATTTGCTAGGAATATGATTGCTAGGAATGTACCATATATCTTCATATAATGAAAAGCCTTTAAAGTCTGACAAAAAAAAATGTTACAAGAAATTGTATAAAAGTGTGAAAGGAATTTAAAGAATATTACTTCACTTGTTTTAATTAACAATGAAGATAAAATGGAGCTAGTCACGTGAGCAGATTGCTACGTATTATTATCTACGCTGTAAGCGATAGAATATAAAAAGATATATGTGTGAAGAACAGATGGTATGTAGTTAGTGTGAGCGCATATAGACTGCGATAATAGCTCATCACTGTATAATATCAGTAGCACACACAATCACTGACCTGTTGTGAATCGCTCACTCACTCCTACCTCACTGCGCCGCGTTACAATGGATGTACATTAAATATAAGAAGTAATATATATATGAGCTCGCAACTATAATCATCAACTCTCGAACGAGATTACGCGACGCACAGCGGTTCAGACGAGTAATGAGTGTGTGATGAGTTATAATAGCTCACAATTGACAATCAACTGAATATCATGTAGTGAAGTTGGCATATACTATCAGCTCACTCGTGCATAAGTATCAATCCTATGCGCGCAGTGAGTATATAGAAGTATAGATCTGAGAAGTGTTGTGTATCGCACGATGAAGTAAGAAGTGATAATGATTGATGATAGTAGTAGAAAACTCACTACTCCATCCACGAGATGGAGTTGCGAAGTGTATGACGCTGTGAGTGATGTAGTATATGTATAATCTGAGTTGACATAGCAATAATATAACTCACGTGAGCGCACTGAAGATGATAAGTACACATATATAGACGCATACTCATGTATATATCAACTATACACAGCGTAGATGTAAATATTCTGTAATATTCATGAAGATTCTAGTATATAGATAACACACAATATATAGTGATATCTCTTAATATCATATAGTTTGATTATATTAGACACTCTTAACGCTCATGAATATACGAAGATGGAGCTCGGCCGTATACAGTTGATTATATATATAGAGACTCCACAGTTATAGTCTGCTCAGCTTCTATATATATATTTATACTCCACTACATCTCTTCACATAAGAAAGACTCTTCACGTCGCTTCATCACACTTTGTATCCACTACATAATTGAAGATGAGCGATCATATGATATATATATATTCTCAAGACGGCTAGACGAACAACTATATGTGATATAGAATAAGCGTGCTATTGCCTACTAAACAGGCCCCGCGCTCCGCGTCGATCTCTCACAACACATGATATAGAACATAGTGTATCGAGAGAAATCACTCATAAATGTATCAATATAGAGCACTATAAGTGATGCAGATATCGAGCAGAACGTAAGTGTGCAGCTACAATGAGTGTAGAATATGTATATAGTGACGACACAGAGATCTGAAATTTCACACGACATATCGATCGATCATCATATGATGATATCGTGGAGATATATAGTATAGTGACTAGTGCGATAATATATAAGTATATATATATGAACTAGCTCAATCACGATGCATCGCACATCATATATATATAGAGCACACTAATCGATTTCTACACACGAGCTAATACAAACTTGAGCAAGAAGAAGCACTCACACACGCTCGCCCCAGTGGCGCACTCTCACAACTACTCACGCTAATACGACATATATACAAATATAGCACTCGAATAGAGTAGAGAGAGATGAGAATGCAATAATGCAATACAGACGCTATATAGAATTAGAACAGCAATATATCGAGCATCAAGCGTTCCTAAATTAAGACTCTGTATCGCGCCATACGAGTCGTAGACAGTCTGTACCTCGCAACACAGAGCTCAATAAACAGACTGCGCACCAGATGGCAGACCCTGATACTACATCAACACGCACTAAATAGATAGAAAGACTCATTGAGCGTGCAGATAGCAAGAGCTTCTTCTTGCTCGTATCTAGAAATCCTATTCCGAGTTCACATAGTCGCAGCCCCAAGACCGCGCGAGAGGATAAGTATGAAGATTGAGTGAGCTATCACACTCGCAGTGCGCGAGTATACTCTCAGCGCACTCACACTCTCGACGCACGCACACAGATTATGCGAGAGATATATACTCCATATGCAATGACGCTCTACATAGCATAGGTAGACTCGTACCCTAGTATTATAGACACATAGTCGCACCTCTCCGAGTGGTGGTATACCTTTGGCTCAGATAGTAGTATACGAGACAAACACGATGAGCGAGTGAGAATACAATACAACAGCGCATCGTAACAGATATATAAGGAACGCACTCGCACACTCGCTCTGATATAAAATAGGATGACGTATGAGAAAATAACGCAGCTGACTAAGTGAGATATATAATATATGCTCTCGGCAGTTGGAATCGAGAGCTGAGAGAAGTATAACTACATTATAATTGAGAAGTATAAAGAGAGATAAAATAGCGTGCTGATGTAGATACACAACACGTGAGATGGCAAGACGGGTGTTGAGTATATATAATGGATAAGAGAATATAATATATAAGAGCATCACACCTTATGTAAACCAAATGTCTACATGTGTAGAATAGTAGAGTATATGCATTATAAAATACCTGACAACATCAGATATAATGAAGTATACTGGCTATTGCTGCTAATATATGAAGATAGAATCATATTCCTTCTCCTATAGTAGTGTCTTGTAACGTGTGACATTCAACAAAACAAAACGACATAAATGAGTGACAAGACAACCTTCATCGAGAATGCACTACAAGAGACGTGGATGCAAGATGATGATAGAAGAGGCACAATTTTAGCCTTTCTTGTGGGATAATGCTGTTGACAGCACACCTAATTTATACCTTGTGGAACAACGCAAGATGAAGTACATGTAAAGATGGTCAAGAATTATGTACAGACTGCAGCCCAAAGCTTACTCAGAAAACCGATCCAATCTCACATCTAGAGTGAAAGTTAAGGATGAACTCTTAGAAAGTTCAGATGATTTCAGAAACAATGAATAATATAGTGAGTGAATATAAGTGGAGGCGATACTAGAACCGATGAGTGACATCTGAATAGATGTGACTCGATGATGTACACTTTTCACTCGGAAACGAGCCGCCCGCCATGATAGTATGAGAGCAGAAAGCAGCCTTGTGGAAGTGTAGAATGTCAAACATAATGAAGAATGCTAGTATTTTGAATTAAGACAGTATGCGCTACACAGGTGTAGCTAAATATTAAGGCTTCAATACAGATGTATTGAAGTATGCTCGATGTTGGGTATTGTAAGATGAAGATTCAAGAAGTGAATAACACACACTCACCCACACACGCCAGATATATCCACACACATATGACATTCACCTTAGTGTGTCAGATATAGTCATCGAATCCTGTATGACACAGTTACATGAACAAGAGATCTGTACACTAGCTTGAAAAATCTCTCACCATAGTAATTCTCACGATATAGTATAATAAAATTCACTGAAGTCGTGTGAGTGTGAACAAAGCCAGGTAGATAATATATATAGTATCCATAAGCAAAACCAACTTAACATTGTGGCCTCAGCTTTAGAAAGGGTAAGATAAAATGGTTATAAAGTTAATATATAAGTCTATTTAAGACTTTTATATTAGCTCTCCTCTATCTGACACACACACAAGAGCATTGAATAATAATAATTAATGCATCACACATCCGATTTGAAGCTATTGGGAACCCATAGCCAAAATGCAATAGTAATAGATATTGCATTGTAAATATTAAATAAACTGTAAATATTTAATATTTCTTATTTCAGCTACAGTCTGATTCTTGCTCATTGGGAGGTGCAGTCCAAATATGGTTTGAGGTTCTTGAAGACCCAGTACTACAACCATACAAAGCTATCATTCAAACAAGATTCGATGACTGGATGACACCATTTCAATTAGTAGCTTATGCTATACATCCCAAATATTGAGGTGAGGAAAGAATTATAAAGTACTCCACAATCCGGCAATCCCACATTCCAACTCTTTTACTTTTTATTTTTACATTTTTAGTCTACTGTGGTAAAGGGTAAAGCTACCAAATCAAAATCAAATAGCCTTATAGGTTTTGGGCTCACATGCAGATTTTTTCTACATTAATTTTCTTTAATAAGAATGGGAAGTAGAGAAGATAAGAACAATATACAACGTCTGAAGGTCATAATTTTTATTCTACTTTTTACAGGTGCAAAACTATCTGCCCAACAGGAAGAAACTGTTTTGGAATGGTTGCAGAAGAAAAATGTGGATTACGCTGTTCAGTTTTCGAAATTTCAAATTGAAGAGTCTGAAATTTTCCCACATTACATGCTGATACAGAACTTCACCAGTGGTATGAGTGCTGCAAAATGGTGGCAGGTGCTTTTCAAAAGGGCCACAAAATATGGAAAATTTTCACCGGAATTTTGCCAATTGGCTATCACTTTGCATTCTGTGCCTGCAAGCTCTGCGGGTGTGGAGAGACTGTTCTCAACTTATGGCCTTATACACTTAAGTGAGAAACCAAATTAGGCAATGAAAGGGCCGAAAAATTAGCATTAAATGTTACAAGAATGTTGAAATCAAAGTGAATGACATGAAAAACAGATAAACTGAATCACATGTACGAAATGTATATTAGATTAGTCTTAAATGTAAACTCTGGTAGACCGTACTTAGTCAATTCGAAGTATTAAAACGCATAAAATACGTTTTTGCAGGTTTTATTTTATCATTCCGGGTGTGTGACTCAAAACATAATGAGACATGATTTCACTTATTTTTGTTATTAACATCAGCTAAATCAAATAGCAAAACCCCGCTACACGACAAAGGGTTTTACCCAGGTTGCCCGGGCAGTGGGCTTTGCCAACCCTGGATTTAATATAATTTTAGTGCATTTGTAAAATTTCTTAATGAAGTATGTTGTAGTTCGATTATTGTTTATACTCATTGCTAATATAGCCTAAATAGTATTGAATCTAAGTATGAAGCAGATCAAATGAAATGTTTGTTTGGATAAGAATTTATTTTTTGATAAATGAAGTCACTTTGCTTAATATATAGAAGGTATAGTTCCTTGTTTGCAATACCTATGATTGATATTTCTGAATATATTAAATAAAGACATGTTTTATATGCAACTTTAACAGCTTTTTAGATTCTGTGAAGAGATGTAATACTAATAATGATAGTGTTATTTGTTTGATACGCTGTTTATTCATTGCAAAGGGGTAATGGAAGGTCCTTTAGGGGATGCAGGCATTGTTTTAGGGCAATTATTATTGAAAAAGTATTTAAGAAATTATGTATATGTGTGACTTATGTTCCAGGAGGGACTGTACATAGATATTCTAACACTTAAACATGCAAAAAATTTGAAGCTAGAATCTGAATTCTCCAACATAAACACAAATAAAAATAAAAAATATATATATACTATATACTAATATATATATATATATTATATATATATATATATATATTATATATATATATATATATATATATATATATATATATAATATTATTATATATAATACAATTTAAAATCTGATAAGAAATATTTTATAAAATCGTAAATTGAGGGTAACGTTTTTTAACGGCATGTAGCGCACAATTTAACTCGTTATAGGTCTGTACTTCTTTTTCAAAAATTAACGAAAGCGTTAAAAGTAACAAAAAAATTAATGAGTTAATTAAAGGATTACACTTTAACGTTAAGTCCCACCTTTGTGTATTTTTCTATATATATATAATATATACTATAATATATATATAATAATATATAACTATATAGCAAGAACTATATAAATATATAGATAAGTATACATATATATATATATATATATAGATATGCAATATTACCGATAAATATATATATACGTATATATATTAAATAATATATATAAATAATATGTACTATATATATATATATATATATATTATAAATATAGCATCTATATTTATGTAAATTTCAACTTTGTTTTATATATATATATATATATTATATACTATATATATATATTACCTTTCAAATCATCAAGCTCAAATGTGGTACAAATATACTGTATAACATCTTTAACAGTTTTTAATTGTTCAGGATCAATATAAAAAACAGCAAATTGCTTTGAACTAACTATGAAATTGGAGAGGTCAACTTTTATTTTCATTTTGAATATTTTATATTTTTATCAAATGCTGGAAAAATATAAAAATTTATTAAAGAAAGGTATTTCCATTCAGTCAATCATTATTACTATTCTATTGAAAATATCCCGTAAACATTAAATGTACAAAAATAATTAAAAAACACTTCAAATAATTGAGGTAGACAATTTTTGTACATTAAATACAATATTTTTTTTTTTTTTTAAATAACTATAATAATGATATGAAAAGTATACTTGGCGTCATGACATTAGGCCTTCCTTCCTTTGATTAGGGATGCACAAACACTATCAATATTTTTTTCTGATTACGCTGGTCAACAAAGAATTTGTCCCAAGACAAAGAATACCTGTTTCTTACATGTTTTTTCATGCAGAATTCAAAAATCATCTTGGTTTTTGTCTGTCAGGTCCAGTTTTGACACTATTGATGTCACATTTATATATATATAAACGTGGAAAAAATTGCAAAAATAAATAATTTTTCCCATGAACCTCTAGAGACAAAACAGTTGAATATACAAACAGATAATGTAAATATGTGTTTCTTGCCTAAATATACATGCTGTGGAAATTTCAAATTGATAGGACAAATAATGAAAAAGATATAGCCTAGCTAGCAGTTTTTCATTTCTTAAATGTTAAAAAAAAAATTTTCACATTTTTTTAGTTTTCAAGTGATGGCAACAAAACTGGACCTTACGAACAAACATCAATATAATTTCTGGATTCAGCACAAAAAACTACATAAGAAACAAGTCTTAAATACATCAGCAAAAATATGTCCAACAGTGTTATTATTATTATACTAGGGAACAAAAGTTTATTAACATGTATATATAGATTTCTTTATGTAGTTTTTTACGATGAATCCAAAAATTATATTGGTTTTGTCTACAAGTTTGTTTTGCAGCCATTCATATGAAAACTAAATGCAAAATAAATTTTTTGCCATTTAATAAATGAAAAACTGCTATATCTTTTTTGTTATTTGTCCTATCATTATGAAATTCTCACAGCATATATATATTATATATATTATATATATATTATATATATATATATATTATATATATATATATATATATATATATATATATATATATATATATATATATATATATATTATATATATTAGTTATATGGCCGTAAAACGAGGATACTTTGACACATTGACACCCTATTGGTGTGTGCCAAAATTTTTGTTACTAACAAAATCCTAAAGTTAAATATTCAAAATACTATTCATAAAGTATATAATACTCACAGAAAGTTTCAGGTCTGTAGATTGTCTGGGGTAGCGGCAGGGGTGGCTAAAAAGGGGGTGTCAAAGTTTACCCTTCATTTGTGGTAACTTTGACACCTGTGTCAAAGTTGCTCCACCAGGTGGGTTAGGTAGTTAATTATAGGTAATTATAGTTATAATTATAGTTAGTTCTGGTAAATTAAAGTGCTACAGTATGCTTTTTCTATTTAAAAAAAAAAAATAGTAAAATATAAAGTATTTCTCCATTTAAAAAAAAAATAAAAGAATCATTTTTGAACATATGGTACTGTACCATACCATAATCCCCAAAAGGTAGGTATGGTAGGGTGAAGTGAGGCAATGCCAGATTTAGCTTATTTGGTGTATTAATCTGGCAACCTTAGCCTTTTTAAGCTTCTTTTAGCTACTTTTGCTCCTTTTAGCTACTTTTGTCCTTATAGCCTTTTAATGCTATATATAGTCTTTTAGACTATGAAGTCACATTATGCTATCCCCTACCCCCCTTTGATCTAGCCTTTTTCTAGCTTTCCTAGCTTTATGGTCTGTGTTTGGTATCGTTTCCTAGGTATCCGGGGCCGCTGAATTGAATGCCATGGTCGTTGAGTTGATTGGTGGGAGTCCCTAAGGTACCAGGTTATTTTTAGGGGTGTCAATGTTACCCCACCACTATCAAAAAACCCCATGTCAAAGTAACCCCAATATATTCAGAGGTCAAGTTTAACATAACCATAATTAATATCCATCATATTGTGCCAGATTATTATTCTTAACCCTCTAAATAACACGTTTGCTTAAATAAAGTTTTTGTTTAAACTTTTCAGTTTTGTGATATTACATGATTAACATATAAGAGGTGGAAAATGGAAATTTAAAAAAAAAAATTTGAAATCTTTCCATAACTTTCTACATAATCATTTGTCCTTTATATAACCATTACAGAACCTTTCCTTATTCATTGCTGAACAAATGTGTATTCAAGCGTTTTTCTCTATTTTTTATATTTAAGAAGATAGAACTACAAATAGCGATAAGGGTGAAAGTGTCAAAGTTGCCATATGTGTGACAAAGTATCCTCTGTTTTACGGTATAGCTATTAATATATATCATATATAATTATATATATATAATATATATATACTATATATATATATATATATATATAATAATATATATATATAATATATTGATATATATATATATATATATATACTACATATATATATATATACTTGGACAAGACACATTTTATTTATATTATCTGTTTGTATAACAAACCATTTTCTCTCTGTTCATGGGAAAAATAATTTTTTGCAATTTTTTTCTATGTTTACACGTGAATAATGTCAAAACTGGCAGACGGCAAAAACCAATATGATTTTTGAATTCAGTATAGCAAAATATATAAGAAACAAATGTTGGATCATAGACAACAGAAAAAAAAAAAAATTATTGACCTGTGTTATCGATACATCTATAGCATTATTATTTTTATAATAATCAACAGTTTTTATGTTTATCAACAATTCAATAATTTTTATTCACTAGAGAATGATTCTCGTAGTGCTAGGAGTACAGCCTATGATTATGGTAGAGCTAGGTAGGTAAGGTTAGGATAAGTTTTGTTAAGTATGGTCTGATTAAGAAGTTTTCTAAGTTATTAATCTAACCATACTTAACAAACCTCACCATAACTTTACTTTTTTTTTTTTTTTTTTTTTTTTTTTACAAGAGATAAACACTGTCTACTCAATGGCAGAGCCCGTATCAGGGAGGGAGTTACTCATTAACGTATCCGAAGCAGGATGAAGCCAAGCCCAAGGGGGGAATAGCTCACATTCTCCCAACTGACTAGATGCGAACCTGGGACCAATCTCTTTGTTTGCTGAGTGCTCTACCACTGAGCTATCAGGCACTTTTAAATAAATAAATATAATACAAAAAAAATACAAAATTACTATATTATTATATATAAATTATTATATATATATATATATAATATATACTATGTCTCCTCTCTCTATAGTATATATATATATATAATATATTATATATATATAAGAATATATATAGCTAATTTATATAGCTATGGCATATTTGTAGATATGACGCTGACTTTTTCTTAAAAAATTTCTGTTCCAAAAAAAAATTTCTAGTTCAGAAAAGTTAAGTTAAGTTTAGTTTTTAAGAAAATTATTTAGTGGCAAACTTCTGGCATAATTCCCAGAAGCTTGCCACTAAAGAATTTTCTTAAAAAACTTAACTTAACTTTCTGAAGACTTAGAAATTTTTTCAGAAAAATGGTCACAGTACCGTATCTACAAAAATATGCCATACTATATATTAATTATTATATATATATTATAATATATATATATATTATATATATATATATATATATAATATATATATATATTATATATTAGTCAATAATAAGTAACTTATATTATATATATATAACTATCTTAGTATTTATTAACTATCACCATTACCATTATGCTATCATCATCATCATTATTATTCTTATTATTATTATTATCTATTATTGATTTCTTATTATTGATTATTATTATTATTATTATTGATTTTATTATTATTATTATTATCATTACTTTTTTTTTACCTAAGAGATTGCCAATGTTCATTTTCGAGCTATCATTATTTTTTTTTAGCAGATAGCTATATATCCTTGTATTTCATAAAAATTTCTATTATTACTATAGTTACAGAATATATATATATATATATATTTGGCATCCTCATATATATTGTTATATCATGACATATATGTATATAAATATATATATATATATATTATATATATATATATTAATTATATTATATTACTATATTATATACTCCTATCTATAGATTACGTAAGTATATATATAGTAGGTACAAATTCAACTCTTTCATCTAAGCTTTGTGATATTCGATATATCAACAATATATTGATATATTCTAGGATGGATATATATATATATATATTATAATATATATGATATATAATATATATATATATATATATATATATATATATATATATAATTATCATATATATATATATAAGTAAATTCTGTACCTAACAAAACTTTATCCAACCATAGACTTAATAACCCCAAAGTTACCTAACCTAATGGATTTTGTTAGCCCCCAAGTTAGCCCTAACCTAATGGATTTTGTTAGCCCCCAAGTTAGCCCTAACCTATAGATGTGAATATATATATATATATACTATATATATATAATATATATATAATTATATATATATATATATATATATATACTAACTGTGGTAATTTCCACAGGTGCCACTTTGCTTTATTTCTAGTGCTTAGAATAAATTTCCTATGTATAGTTAGAAATTTAAATTTCTATCCCAATTTTAGTATGAAACTATCTGATATGGATAATACATCTATATAAATTCATATTTAAAATTGGTAATAAATCTTTTAATTTAAACTGCACACGATCATACGCGAACTAAACTTATTCTAATGCCTCTTGTTTTCTTATTATAAAAACAATATGGCACTTCTTTGTTTTAACCAAGAATAAAGTTTCCATATTGTTTCCACATGGGCGATCACCAATATTGATTATATCAAATATAATTGTTTTGAACTGCCGAAATGTAAAATTAAGCTATATATATATATATATATACTATATATAGTATATATATATAATATATATATACTAATATTATGACTAAAATATATATAGTAATTATTATATATATATATATATATTTATATATATATATATATAATATATTATATATATATATATATATATAATATATATATTATTATATATATATATATATATCGGGTAATAGTAGTGCAGAGGGGTGTCACCCCTATTTTTATTGAAATCATCAGGACATACTTAAAAAAAATAATCAATGTAAAATAATGAAAATGAAAAATGGGTCCTCTTTAGGGAAAAAAGGTTATAGCCTCAAAGTTGGTAAAAATCCCTTAGGGACTTTCCATTTTTTAATTCCATCCAGGTTAGGTTCTCAGTTTCAGGCCTCAGTCAGGATTGTTAAGTTTTTTTAGGTATAACAGAGAAAAAATATATGTATTACTTTAACAAAGTCTTATCATAACCTAACTAGGATGGCCTACAAATGAGCTCAAAGTCACCAATTTTTTTCTTACAGAAAATCTATTGGAAAATTTATCTTTCGGAGGCTGTAACTTTTTTATCAAACACTCAAATCATTTATTTTTTTAAGTTGTCCTTATTATTTGGTAATTATGTCCATAACTGCCTCTAAACAGATTTTTATAAAAAATCACAGCAGGACTCTAAAAAAATAGTAATGAAGAATAAAAAAAAATTATTTGTCGTCTCTTTAGGAAAAAAAGTTACAAACTCTCAAAGTTGTAAAAACCCTATATGATTTTTATAAAAAAAAACGCAAAATTTTTTTTTTGAAATCAGGATAACTCTAAAAAATAATAATGGAAGAATAGTGAAAACGAAATCGAGCAGTTCTTAAAAAAGTTACAGCCTCGTGATAAAAGTTTTAAAATTTCCCATAGACTTTCTTATAATAAAATTAGTGGGCTTCTGGTGCTCGTTTTAGGCCATCCTAGTTCAGGTTATGAAAGATTTGTTAATTCTACATAGATTTTTCTGTGTGCATACCTAACAAAACTTATCATACCTGACTTAGAGGGCCTGAAATGAGACCTACCGGGCATCGAATTGCAATATTGAAAAAGTTATGTGATTTTTAACAAACTTTGAGAGCTGAAACTTTTTTCCTAAGCAGAGGACAAATTAATTTTTTTTTTTCTTCATTATTTTTTTAGAGTCTATGCTGTGATTTTTTATAAAATCTTTTACGCATTAGTTTGCGAAATAATTGCAACGTGAATCCCACCCTACGGTTTTCACTACGTTAAAAAAAAAAAAAAAAAAAAAAAAAAAATTGTAAGAAAATCCTATGGGATTTTTAACTGAGAGGCTGTAACTTTTTTCCTAAAGAGCACCCATTTTTGTTTTCATTATTCTTCATTATTATTTTTTTAGAGTAGCTATATCCTGTGAATTTCATGAAAATCAAGGGTGACACTCCTCTGCATTACTATAATATATTATATATATTACATATGTGTAATATATATATTATATTTAAAAAATTTTTATATATTTATTTATTTTATTTTTTTAATCCTTAAATATATATTATATATATATATAATATATATATTATATATATATATATATATATATATAGATATATACTATTATTATATATCTATATTATATATATATATATATATATATATTTATATATTATATATATTATATTCTTATTTATATATAATATAGAGGTTACACATATATATATTATATATATATATATATATATATAGTAGACCAGAAGGGTGTCACCCCCAATTTTTATAAAAATCATAGGATATACTCTAAAAAAATAAAAATGAAGAATAGTGACAACGAAAATTGGTAGTCTCTTAGGAAAAAAAGGTTTATAGCCTCTCAGTTTTAAATTTCCTAAGACTTTCTTATAAAATAAAATTAGTGGGCCTCATGCTCATTTCTAGGGCACATCCATAGTTCAGGTTATGATTAAAATGATTAATTCTACATAGATTTCTTGGTGTATACCTAAACAAAACTTATTGTAACCTTAACAAGCAGGGCCTGAAATGAGACCTAACCTGGATTATCAATAATGAAAAGTCTATGAGATTTTTAACAACTCTTGAGGCTGTAACTTTTTCCTAAAGAGAGCAACGATTTTTATTCTTCTTCTTCTTCATTTTTATTTTTTTAGAATATATCCTGTGATTTTCTATGAAAACTGGTTGACACCCTCTGCTTACTATATATATAATATACGCTATATAATTATATCATATATTATATATTAATATATATATATATATATATATATATATTATAGATACATATATATATATATATAATATATATTGATAAACTTTATTGTATTAGTTATTTTCAGAGTGATAGTTGTGTTTCGTAGCAGACGAGAAATGCAGTAATGAAGAGAGGCAGATTGTAGAATAGTTTATTTGTTTAGTGGGTCTGACCAAAGTCAGGCTGTAGAGTAGAAATAGATTTAAGTTTTAGTAATTATTGTGTAATGTATCTAATGTGTATTCTTTCTTCTATTTCAGTAGTTAAGTTTAATTATGGATAATAATAAGTAGTGTTAAAAAGTGGAAAAGTGGAGGTTCCATAGTGAAATAGTGGAAGGTCAGATAACGTGTGGTGAAGGCTACAGTGAAGGGTAGGAATAGAAAGTGGTTTGTTTTGGTGACAATTAGTGATAGGTAAAGTCGTGTGTATTAAGTTAGTGGTGGAGGTACTCCTATATTTAGGGTTACCTTTATACCTAGTTGATAGCTGATGCATCAGGTATTAACGGGTGTGTTGTAGACAAATAGTTAAGTTTTCAGTACCTATTAGATAGTAAGTTATCTAACTGTAGAGAGTAAGTTTTTTGTTTTTTGTTGCCTTACAAACATAAGTTTTCCAACCTTTAATTCGCCTTCAACAACATTCTGCAAGCAAGTTCTTCATCTATATGTAAGTGTTTATTTTGTCTTCTCTGTTACCATTTTTAATCAGATAGTAAAGAAAAAGGAGTAACAAATGAACAAAGAAAAATGAATTTAATAACACCTAAATTTAGTGGAAAAAAGAATAACTTTCTTGCTTATTTCTTGTTACACCTCAAATATCTGTCTAAAGGTAAAGGATGGTAAAGGATGGGCGTGGTAAAGCCTTAACATCGGCACCACTTAATCCCATTTGTAGCAAAGCACACCACAAATGTACTCATTAACGTCTGAGTGCGACGAAGCTTGAGTTAATACAGAATAGCTCACATTCTCTCGCTCCAACCCAGACTCGAAAATTATACACATGAGCATAGTGCTTCCACTATGGTTTGCTATCTCTCTGCATCTTTCAATCACAAGTTGCGATTCCCGAAGTCCGAGTGCAGCCCGTGTGCAAAATCGACTCGGAAACGCTTCGAATTGAAAAAAAATTACAATAACCAATCAGAGAACAGGAAATTTGAGTACCTGGAAACGGCCGAGCGCGCCTGTCGGATCAGATGACAATTGTAAACAATACTCTTATACTTATATGTATCTATTTTATGAAATGATACGATATATTAGTATCCTTAATATAAAAGTTAACTAAAATATTAAAAACTTTTGGCAAGCCATTTCCGACACATGATTTGTATAAAAAAATTGTTTGTAAACAAAGTATTCTTCCGCAGCCAGCCCGAAATCGAGAATGCAACGACGGTGACCTGACTATGACGTTTACGTAACGTAGAAGTGCGCAAACGGGCTATGGAAACGATGCATATGCGCCTGTGTGGCCACACGGGCTGCACTCGGGCTTCGGGAAACGCAGCTTAGTGTTTTTTATTTGAGAGCGGACCTCACCAAGGAAGGGTATATGCCGTCCCTTCAGGCTATCGCGAGCTCAAGAAAGGTAAACTTTGCTCAAGGCAAGTGTACCACCTGCTACGAGAGCCCGTGATCACAGACAATTAATAATATTAATACACTATGCCGTGAAACTTTCCCAATCATAGTGTATTAATATAATTATTAATTATCTGTGTTTCAATAGCTTGTTTTCTCCATGCCATTATTGATGGTCCTTCTCTTCTCTTTCCCTTGTAGGCACAGCTCCAGCGCAGTATAAGAGAGTCAAGTTATAGGTATAACTTAAAAATTGCGTTTTGTTTTATAAATTAATGTAAAAAGAAAAAAGAACGAGATTTTCACGTCTTCCTTTGTGGGATAAGCTATTGAATTCTTAGAATATATTTCACGACTTTATATCAATTAGGCATATAAGAACAATCACTAGCATAACTCACACCTACTTTGTAATTTTTGTATGCCAAGTGCAATTTTAAAATCTCAAATTCATACCATGGTATAAATACAATTAAAATTATAGTACTTCAATCTAATGTTATAATTTTCGGACCATCTTGTGTGTGTATATGCACTGTTCATTTCACGGAAAAAGTTGCCGCCAAAACTTAAAAAAATTTTAATATGGCTTTTGTACGTTGCAAAAGTTTATTTATATTGTAGTATTATCACATATATTTTTATTATTTAACGTGGTAAAGGAAAAAAATTTGAAGGAAAATGCTTAATATTTTTAAAAAAATTATTTAATTAAGTTATGTTTGAAAATTCCACAAAGAGTACAATGCCAATTAAAAAAGAATTCAGAAATTTGTTTCTTATAAACCAATCACAACGTTTCTTACATTTTGACGTAGGCAAATGAAGGCGCGGCTTTCTTTTGAAAACGGACGTAGAAAATTTTTAATTTTGAAGAGCATATTCGCAATAAGGTAAATTTTAATATGCCCGAAAGCAGCCCGATAGTTTCCCTGTCTATCTGACCTACTGCATGTTAATTTATTTATACTGTGGTCAAACTTCTTCGACTTCAAATAAAAGTTCAAAAGTTCGGGCAAACAGTTTAAATTTTTAGTATTCCATTTATTAGTTTAAATGCAATTAAGTCAATTTCGTATCAACACCCATATATATATATATATATATATAGATAGATATATATATATATAAGTATTATATATATATTATATATTATAATATATATATATATTAATAATATATATATATTTATATATTATATATATATTATTATATATATTATATATATATATATATATATATATATATATATATATATATATATTTATATATATATATATATATATTATATATATATATATATATATATATATATAATATTATATATATATATATATATATATTGTATATAAATATAGTTAATATAATATATATAATATATATTTATATATTATATATATATATTATATATATATATATATATTATAATATATATATATATATATATATATATATAGTATATTATTTAAGATATATATATATCTATATATATATATTATATATATAATATATTATATTATTATATATATATATATATATAATATATTATATATAATATAATATATATATATTATATATTATTAATATATATTATATTATATTATCTCTTATATATACTATATATATATATATAATATAGTATATTATATATATATTATATATTATATTATATATATATGATATATATATAAATTATATATATATATATATATTTTATATACGTAGATATTATATATATATATTATATTATATATAGTATATATATATATTATATATATATATTATAATATATATATATATATATATATAATATATATATATACTATATAATATATATATTTATATATATATATATATATATATATTATAATATATATATTATATATATATAATATATATATATATATTATATATTATATTATATTATATATTTATTATATAATATATATTTATATATATATATTATATATATATATATATATAATATATATATATTTATATATATATATATTATTTTATATATACTATATATAATATATATATTTATATACTATATTATATATATATATATCTATATATATTATACTATTATATATATAATATAAAATAATATAAATAATAAATAATAATAACATATATAAATTAAATATATATATATATATATATATATTATATATATATATATATATATATATATATATATATACTATATATTATATTATATATATATATATTTATATATATATATAATTAAGATAATATATATATAGATATATATAATATATATATATATATATATATATAAATTAATTATATATATATATATATATAATATTATTTATATATATATTATATATATATATTATATTATTATATATATATATATATATTATATTATTATATATTATATATATATATATATATATATAAATATATAGATTATCTTATATATATATATAATATATATATATATATATATACATATAAAATATATATATATATTATATATCTATATATATATTTTATAAGATGTTGACTCCATTTATACGGGGAAATTTTCGATAAGGAAAACAACGAATTTCGGGCCTTTTCGTTATTGCTGCAATTTCTATTATTTATTAGCGTTATTTGCATTTTAAATTTTTAAGAAATTAACAAAGATTTTTATTTTTATTATTATTATTATTATTATCTATTATTATTAATTATATATTATTATTTATTTTATTATTTTATTATTATTATTATTATTAATTATTATTATTATTATTATTATTATTATTATATTTATGTTATTATTTTAATAGAATTATTTTTTTTTTCTAGTTCTTTCTTTTAGTATTGATTTTCGATTAGTATTATAATTTATGGGTATTTTATTTTAAAAAAAACTCCCCCCCGGACCGGCGAGCTTGCGAGCGGGGCACTCCTGCGGGAACGGGGGGTATGTATAGAGGGGGCGAAGGCCCCACCCGGATCAAAAAACTTTCTAAAAATATTCAAATATCAATTTAATTACTGTCAAGGTGTTTCTACAAAACTTTACGTATACATTTCATCAAATAACTGAAATAAATAGTAAGCACGGCTAAAGATACTCCATTTTTATTAAGGACTATAGGGGTTGGAGCACAAAAAAGAAAATACTATGTCAATTTCTTTCTAATTTTTGTTAATATTAATTAATTAATTGAAAATCCAGCATTTTCTAATGTATTTAACCTCAAATCATTGAATTACGTTACATTCAGTGTTTCTTTCAGACAATTTTCTCCGGGGGGCTTTACAGAGATTCGGGGGGCACATAAGCATAACATAATTTACATAAAAAAAGAGATATGATATTTTGTCCTTGTCAGCTAATCTTATTAGATACTGTCTTACTGAAATAGTAAATATCCGAAAATATAACGAATCTTATTGCAATAATATAGCGAATCTATTTGTGAAATTTATTGGGAAGTTAGATAAATAAAATAACATAAGAGTACGAAAACATTATTATGAGAGAATATTTTATAATTAAATTATATATGAGTAATGACCTTTCAAATAAGAAAATAGATCTTTGGTAAAAACAAATTATTATATTTATCATATATATATTATATATTATATATATATATATATATATATATTATTATATATATATAATATATAATAAATATATATATATATTATATATTATTATATATATATATATTATCATTATATATAGTATATATATTTAATAATATATATATATTTATATATATATATTAATTATTATATATATATAATATATATATATATATATATATATATATTATAATTATAATATATATATATTAAAGTATATATATATATATATATTGGGTTGGCTCTCTTACCGATTTAGGTGGGGAGGAGGCCGAATCATTCAGCATTCTCAAAGACTCTGGAGCAACTAATTAAAGACCCACACACATTCCGGATCGTCCCGACCAATTCTTGACACACTTGACCTATGTTTCACACTAGTCCTTCTCTCTTAAAATACCCCACGTTTCGCTCCTATCGGTAAATCGACCAAACCTTATATCTCTTAATTTTACTACTTTTCTCTCTAACAAGTCCATTCCTTGCCCTACGCGTTTTTCTGGGCACTTTGGATCGGGCCGATTGGGTCCTTGCGTGCTTCACGCTAGCTATAATTGGAATGATTGCTTTGTCTCTGGTGACCGTTCGACTTTCTGCCGATACGGTGGGAGCTGTAATCGTTTGATGGGATGGCAGGTTATTCCTTCTTCGACTAAATCTTCTCTCCTCATAATCCATGGTACGATCGTGCTTGTTCTCTGGCCATTCAGGCGAGAGACAGTGCGTATCGGAGTGGAAAAATTGCTCGTCCTCCTTATCACGCTTGCTAATTTTTCATTCTGCTAGCAAATTTGCAGGAATACTCGTCGGAGCAAGCGGTTTCATCAAAGAAGTGCGTACACCTCCTTGGTTCTCCTACTGATGAAATCTTTCTGGGCTCTTGCCAAAAACCTCTTAACAACTTCTGTAAATCTCTCTTTCCTCCTTTCATTCGCTCTGATGGTTCTGTTGCTAATTCTCCAACTTGAAAGGCCAATCTCTTCGGCCTCTATTTCCCTAACTTTCAACCTGGCGATTCTGGCATCTCATCCTTCTCCTTTCTCCTCTCAGGTGTCCTATCGCCTTTACCTGTGATTACATCGATCGGGTGCATGGGCTCCTGAAACTCTACGAACGTTAGGGGAAGGCGTGGTGGCCCGATGGCATTCCTCCCCGAGTTTGAGGGAGTGTGCTTCCGTGATGACCCCGCCCCTCGTTCAACTATATCATGTCTCAATACTAACACTTTCCTCAGTGTTGGAAGCACGCACATGTCCAACATTCCCGAAAAAAGTAGCTCTCGATCCTTAAACAGCACCCTATAGCTCTACTTGTGTTCGTATCTAAGATCTTTGAAACCTTTCTCAACTCTCATTCTTAGTTCATCTGGAATCTCATTCACTTCTTACCGATCGCCAGACGGCTTTCGGCCTTCAAGGTCTACTGGCGATATTACTTTCCTATTTTATCTGATTATGGTGTCCGCTTAGGAATCTACGGGGAGACTTGACGTGATGGGCGCTTGACTATCCAAGCATTTGACGGGCACAGTATGGCACGCGTCATGCTCTCCAAGACTCCCATGTCCGTGGGTTTCCTCCTTCATTTGCTTACTGTAGGTCTAGTTTTCTCTCAAATCGGCTCAATGTTCGCTGTTGTTTGACGGGCGACTGTTTCTTTTTGTTAAAAAAAAAAAAAAAAAAAAAAAAAAAAAAAAAAATTTGTGGTGTTCCAGGGTTCTGTCTTATCTCCTACTTATATTCTTTACTTTCATTAACGAATCTTCTATCACTGCCATTACTCTAGGCCACTCGTAGGCCAATGACTCGACCTTCATTCTTTAACTCATATCAATTCTCCTCTTTTACTTCTAGAATTGCCTTCGTCTTAATCTTTCCGTTCTATTCTTCTGAGCTGGAGATGATTTCCGGTGGCGGTCGGTCATTCAACTTGTGAAATTTTAATTCTATTAAAAACTCAACTTCTACAAAATCTCCCTCTCTAAAACACCTTTCAACTTTCCTATCTCTTTCGACGGATCTCTCGTCTCTCCTGTTGACAAAAAAACATCCTTGGCCTTAAAATAAACAAAAAATGTCTTGGAAACCTCACTCACAACGGTTGCTAGGGCGGCCTCAAAGAAAATGGGGGTTCGTTTAGACTGCGAGACTGTGCTTCCAAAGCTATACAAGGGCTTATCCGACCTTGGTATGGGGGAGTACTGCTCTCATATCTGGGCGGGCTCTGGTTTCACCCGGCTTTTGGACAGTGGTCGAGTCAAAGCGCAAAAGACTTATAAACTGTTTTCCCTACTTTCCACTTCACTTGAACCCTCTATCTTGGCGGCGCGATGTTGGTGCTTTATCTCTTTTCTATAGTACCGCAGCGGCAGGTGTGGTCGAGGGAACTTGTCACTCGCGTACCTCCACCTTTTACGACGTCCTCGTAGCACAAGGGTTGCTGTGTCTGCGATGAGTTCTTGTGTGGTATTGGCGACTCCAGCTAGTTCGCTGCCGGTGCTTCCTTTCTTCCAGCCACTTTGTTTTGTGGATTCTCTTCCATTTCTGTGTTTCCTGCTGAATTTAATTCCGCACTTCAAAGCCTGCGTACTGTGCTCTTCTGCCAATTGCGTAGTTGCGTGTACTCTGAGGCGTGCAACCCCCATCCTTGCATAGGGCTTCGCGTGAGTGGTGGTACAACTGTAATATATGTATAATTATATATATATTAATATATATATATATATATATATATATATATATATATATATATATACTATATATATTTATATATATATATATATATATATATATATATTATATATACAAGCGGGTACGGTGAAAAAAAATTTCGTTGGTGGTTCTTGAAAATTTATATCTATGTTATATATATAATATATATATAATATATATATATAATATTATATATATATTATATAATTATATATATATATATATATATATATAGATATATATATATATATTAATTATATATATAGTATATATTATATATATTATATATATATTATATTACAAGTGCGTACGGTGAAAAAAATTCGTTGGTGGTTCTTGAAATTATCACTGTCTATATATTATATATATATATATATATATATATATATATATATATATATATATATATTATATATATATATATATAATATATATATATATATATATATATATATATATATAATATATATAAAAGAAACTAAAATGAGCAAAATTTACCTTATAGTACAAAATTTTCTCTCCTGGGACTTTTTGCAAAAAGTGTAATTACTGCATCGGGATCCACTTCGATTTCCCTGTGAATGTTAATTAAAGCTAGACCTGTCAAACGATCTTGTCCCATTGAGTTTCTTAAGTACGTTTTTAAACGCCTTAATTTTGAAAATGATCTTTCAGGTGTTGCGGTTGAAACAGGGAGAGTTCCTAATATTTGTAGTAGCTTCCATATATTTGGGAAGATAGTATTATTACAACTAGACAATGCATCTATTGCAGTGACCAAGCGTCTTGATCACAACTTTTGTTACCCATTTCTGTCTTCCAATTATTCAAATTCAGTTTCAAAGTTTCCTGGATAGAAGAAACTTTTTCCAGAAACGTAACTTAATCAGCACAATATCGTGTATATAAATTTCTGAATAACGGACAATAAGTCGGTATGTTTTGAAATCGCTCTGCTAATTTCTATAATAATTTATTCAAAATGGTATGAACACCTATTTATCTATAATAATGCTCAGGTTCAATATTATTTAAACCAAATACGTTCATTTGGCGAGAAGCACTTCGGGGGATCGAAATCGTTACTTTAAATTCAATGCAATGTACGTAACTTCTTTAAAGGTGCTTTTAAAAACAGATTCTGAATTTTAACGCCATTCATTCATAACGGCTATAAGATTACAAATGTGGTCACATGCTTCTATTAAATTGCAATCAACGTTTTGAACTATTTTAGATAGTCCTAAAGTGGATGAAAGAACTTTGTAAAGGACAAAAGTGTTACATAAAACTTACCTTCAAGTAAAGAATTTAGCATTTGGTATGCTTAATTGAGTTGAGGACTCACCGTTAGACACGTCTTGTATTTCGGGGGGTTCAACCCCAAACCCCCACCGTACGCCCTTGTAATATATATATATATATATGTTATATATATATATATATATTATATATTATATATAATATATATAATTATATATTAATATATATATATATATATATATATATACTATATATATATAATATATCATAATATATATTATTGAAGTAGTATAAATAATTATTGCTGATGATGCGTTAATATTGAGGATATATATGCGTTGTTGAAGGTGAAGCGTTTGTCACGATGAATTGGCGTTATGTCCAGGGGGTACTTTGCTCTACAGTGGTGTCTCGCACCCCCTTCCACAGACGCACAGACTCCCGCAGTGACAAGCGCGTAGCCACCCGCTTGCGCACCTGATCTCTCTT
>JABUQX010051676.1:55000-67289 GCA_015478945.1 Trachelipus rathkii | reverse complement strand
CCACACAGATTACCCGGACCCCACCCCGTGGATGGGCTGTGGATGTGGCCTCAAAGATCCTCCTGAAACTTTTACGTGGTGGTCACCCGCGTACCACACTGGCACCTAAAGTCTTCTGGGTGTAAAATCCGAGATTATACACACAAAGTGCAGAACAGCCTATGAGGGTTAAATAGCAAAGACTGGTTCCCACAATTGGCAGTCCATCAGAGTGAGCTTTAAATGACCGGTTTTTCAACTGTACTCATCCATGGGGAGGAAGTGTGGGGTGAACTGGAAACCCATGAGAAAAAGAGACACTGGAAAGCCTAAGGCTGATGGGTTATGAGGCAACCTTTATACAAAGTTATTAATGGACCTGGGTGGGAATTAAAAAAAAAAAAAGTTAGAACCTGTGATAAAGAAGGTGGATTGAAAAGATGGAAAATTTATGAAAAATGCGAGGAAAGAATGAAGGTTGAATGTACAAATGCTAATGTACGAATGAACAACAAATGCACATATTACTGCTGGGGCCGGAGGGATGCAGAAAGTCCCCTTAGCATTGGTTCTTATTACTATGCAATGCTCCAAATTGTAAAGTCTTTTAATCCTATCAAACCCACAATCAGAGCATAACACCATAATAAGAATTAGTACCCTGGTGGGGGTAAACGATTAATAATAATGAGAGAAAAGCAGAGAAAACCCCATACCAACACAGACGACAGCATCAGTGTAACTGTGTAACCACCCCGCAGAGAATTGGTTGCAGTATTAGCTGTCACCGCGATAACGAAAACATAAACCACGTATCTAGACCTGGGAGAGGTGGGGGTAGGTTATGTCGGGTATAATCGAGCGAGGTATCATTCACGTACGAAGTGACTCCGATAAACATGGAGAGGATAGTGCGTCAACTGTCGAGAGATCAGTGCGTGCAGATAACAACACTCACCGCCGAAGGACACTTGGGTACCGGGGCACTTGGTCAGCCGTTCGGTGCAGCGCATTAATGATTGCACGGTGGTCCAACGGTACCAGGAAACCTTGACACATGATCGCTGGCGAGGAGGACAAGGTAGTCCCAGGGCCACGACACCCGTGGAAGACCAATTTATAAGGTCAGCGTGCATTACGAGAGCGCCAAACAACGGCACGACACTGCAGATACAGCTGGCGGAGGCACATGGCACCAGGGTGAGTGACAATACAGTGCGTCGACGCCTGCGGAACATAATTACCGCCCCCGGAGGCCTGCCATAGGTCCACGGCACATCGAAGGGCGCGACTGGCATTTGTCCGAGAACACATCCCATTAGACGGTCGACGATTGGGCAGCGCTCTACGGTAAAGTCAGAGTGTCTCTACGCCTCGACAGGCGTGTTAGAGTAGCAACATCGACCGACGAGGTTCGCGCAATGTAATGTGCTGCAGGTGCCGCTGCTTGTGGAGGTGGGTCGGTTAAGGTCTGGGGAGGCATCTCTTTTTATCGGGGTCTACGGAGTTGCACATCTTTGATGGAGGCACTCTTACAGTCATAAGGTATATCACAGATATCCTCGAACCCTATGTGTCGCCATAAGGCCCCCTACATCGGTGACCTTTTCATCCTAATGCATGACACTGCAAGACACGACCCAATGTGTGAACGACTACCTTAGGACGGTTCAAATTACGGCGTTGGAGTGGCTAGCATATAGTCCGGACCTCAACCCAATTGAACATTTGTAGGATATCCTGAAATGTCGGATCCGACAACTGCAACCCTCCTGGACCTGCACGACGTATGGGATCAAATCACTATCCAGGACATTCGCCCACTCATCGAGAGTATGCCGCAGGACTCTGCCGTTAGTCATCTCGTGCCGGTGAGGGGGTCATGACACTCTGTGGCCTGAGACAGACCCAACACTCCTCTGCGGCCTGTCGCCGTACGTACCAACATTGTGTTTGCAGCGTCGAACCTCCGAACCCTACTGCGAGACCCTTTGGCCGCACTTTGCCTCACACTCTATCAACCTTCGGTTCTGGGGAGTCCACCATGTTATCGTCATTGTCCAATAAAGTGTCTTTCCGTTCTTCAACCTTTCTCACCCTCCTCTCGCCAACGCAACCTTGCAGCATTAATTTGGACGAGTATATATATATATATATGATGATATTTGGTTATTATAGAAGAGTATATATATATATATTATATATATATATATTATATTATATATATATATATATATATATATATATATATATATATATATTATTATTACAATATATTATTATTATATATATAGTTATTTTAATAAATATTATATTATTATATATATATATATATTATTATTATTATTATTATTATTATTATTATTATATACAAGTTATATTATATATATACATATATTATTATATATATATATATATATATATATATATATATATATATATATAATTTTTTTTTTTTCTTTTGAGTATTTGTATAGGGACCACCACTGCACGCAAAAGAGCTCGGTTATACCCATGTCAATAAAACTAACAACAGGGAAAGTCCCTAACAACAAACAGTGTCAAAAGGTTTATATTCGATAAAGGATGTTGACCTCATGGAGGAACGCAAAATTTTGTCACTTCGAAAGTGAGGGAAATCAGATAAAATATGGAGCAAAGTGATTCTGGAAAGGGGAATGTTAAGTATGCCAAGGGAAGAACTTCTGAGTCTGATGGCTGAGATCATGTCGCAACCCACAAATATATAGTGATAGCAAGAGGATCAATGAAGAACAAAACAACAGGAAGAGGAATGGCCCTCTACCATGTGAAAGCCATGCGTAGAGATTGGTATGTCTAATTCGTAAACGGGCGAGAATCACCTCCTGGCGGCGACTCCGTTTACAAGAGGACGGCCAGTGACCTAGACGAGGTTTAACATACCGCAGCTTGGCTCTACGAGAATCCTCCGCCCAACACTTCTCCCAGTAGGAGAGAAAACCCTGACGGACACACACGTAAAAATCAGTCGCAGGAAGGTGACCCCCAACAGTATATTCAGTGGAAGGAACGGTCTGCTAGTTACCACGCTGGTGGCAGCACGGTTGGCTTCTGTATCAGCTCTCTCGTTCCCTGGAACACCCACATGGGAAGGGACCCAACAAAACTAAATGCTTCTTCCATTCATTGAACAGAGACGAAGAACTTTTGGACAGATGTAACCAAAGGATTTCTTGTTGACTGATCGAGCAGAACCAAAAGAGCGCTTCGAGAGTCCGAGAAGATTGAATAACGACGTCCAGGTGGTAGGTTGCTAATTCAGCCCACAGTCAAAACCAGCACTATCAGCTCAGCTTAGAATATGGACGTATAGGTAGGCAGGGTGTGGGAAATGGCGAGATTTGGGAAGACAGCCGACGCTCCCACTCCGCCTCCCGATTTGGAACCATCAGTGTAAACAGATGTTGAGTCGTTGTGGATCTCTTTATGAGACATAAAGGAACCTCTCGACGAAGCCAGATGTGTCTCAGCCTTGGTAAAGGACTGGATCCCGAAACAGACAGTGGGGAGAGGAGAAATCCATTTCGCGTGAATGTCGTATAAATTGTAGCGCAAAACCGATTGCAAAGGAAGGCCAAGGAACTTAAAAATATGAATCACAACCCCAGCGAACGGCCAATATGCAGGAATGTGGAGAAATCTCTCTATTAAGGGTGACAAGGCTGAAGAAACAGGGACCTGAAGACGAAGGAATGAAGAGCACATAAGCTGCTCTCTTCGCAGGGACAATGGCATTATTACAGTCTCCATCTACAGACTGTCTTTTGGCGATGATCGAAACGCACCCGTTGCAATGCGCAGACCCTCGTTTTGAATAGGGTCAATGAGGCGAAGATACGATTGGAAGGTCTGCCCATAGATGTTACAACCATAATCCAATTTAGTTCTCACGATCATGATGGGGAGGCGCAGCACAGTCTATCTGTCCGCACCCCAAGTATTAGAGGTGAGATACCGTAAGAGGTCAAACGATCGGCGGCAACTAGTTTTAAGATGATTAATATGAGGAAGGTATGCAAGGCGATCATCAAGCAACAAACCCAAAAACCTCACAGTCGGTACCACTTGATGGGGGAACCATACATGTGTATTAAAGGAGACTCAATTCGTCCACCGCGAAAAGGGCTTCTCCGGAAAAGCATCCCTTTCGTCTTGGAAGTGAAGAATTTGAATCCACGTGCACTGCACCAGGGCGTGGCCATGTCGATGGCTAGTTGAAGCTGACTCTCCATGCAAGAGAGTTTAGCCCAGTGACATACATTGCAAGATCATCCACATAGAGTGACCAACGGGCCGAGTCGGGGATGGTATCGACCACTCCGTTGAAGTCCATTGCGAAAGCAATACACACACATACGCCGCTCAGGAACCCCTTCTCCATGACAAAATGCCTGGAAAGAGTGGTGCAGCACCGGGCCTGGAAATGAAAGACTGGCAAATCAGGCTCTGTAGTGAAAGCTCGCCCATACCAGGTGGAAAGGCCCATCCCACCATGTGATCTGGTACTTCCAGACCGTGAAAAACCCAAACATTATGAGGCACCAAAGTCCACGTACTGAAGATCCAAAACAGCAGAGGGATCCATGATAATGATGATAATGAACCAAATTGATTGAAATATATGAACTTTAATGTAGAAAACAACGAGATGCACTATCCTCCAACAACTGCAACAGTAAATAGGTAGATAACATGGTTGTTGGTGTAGAAGTTGAAAAAGCAAACCGAAAAGTCTGAGGTGTTGCTCGTAAATGATCCAATCGATAAGGTTCTGATATCTTGATTTGTTGGTTATAAGCAAGAAAGCCTAACTCATTAGCAACAATCCCGGGGCAGATAACATCAGAGGGCCAAAGCCAAATATAAGGAGTGTAGGTGGATCCCGATGGTGCTTTCGAGAGATTTTGATCACAACCTTTGTATACAGAAGACAAAGGTGTGGAAGAATTCACGGTAGAGGCATAGTTTTCGTCCGTCGGTTAATAGCATCAAGAACGGTTGCTGCAGCTTTAAAAAGAATCAAGTAGGGGACAGAGTGTAAGTCCGTTTGTACAAAGGTACACTTATTGCCACGATGAGCTGAGCACAATCGTGGCGTTCCACCAAAGAGACAGTGATATACGGTTCTGATGCAGAAGGTGGGATATGGTCAATAGCCGCCATGATGGATAGGGTATCCCGAAAGAGTGAATGCGGATGCCGGAGATGGAAAAAGGCTTGTGGCAGGAAGGACTGGGATACCAATCTGCTTTATCATACCGTAAGCCGCAATATGGTTGTTGTTGCAAGTTAGGACCGAAGGTTGCGTGATGATCGGATAATGGTCACTTCCCCAGAGGAAAGGTGACCTTTCCCACCCGAAAACAATCAATGGATGAAATCGAGCACAATGAGATGTCGACACAGGAAGAAGTACCCGTATCAAACCGTTCAAACGTCGGAAGACCTGTATTTAAGCATCCTAAAGAGAACTCCTCCAGGATTCCAAGTATCCAATCGGCATTGGGAGATGCAATAGTGTCACCCCACAATGGGTGGCAGAGGTTAAAATCACCGAGGACTAACATGGGCTGCGGCAAACTCCTGAACAAAGTTCGAAAGGTCTCCCTAGTGTAAGGACAACTAGGTGCCAGATACACCGGCACAGAGTAAGCGGTGATTCGAGGTGGATTCTAGCTGCCACCGCATATAACGGAATCGGGAGGGGAATCCGAGTGAAAGGGATCGATTCGTGAAGCAGAATCGTCGCATCCCCTCGATCATTACCTCCACGATTCAGGGAGACGAGCTCTCTGTATATGGATGGTGGGAAAAGGACACGGTGGAAAAGTTGCAGTTCCTGAAGACAAATAGCCTCCGGGTGACGTTCGTTGATTAGTCCAGTTAACTCTTCATAGTTCGGGAAATAGCTACGACAATTCCACTGAAGGAAATTTGTCATATTAATAGAGAAGGGAATAATCAACCTCCAGGGCGATCCGTGACAATAGTCACGATGTGTTGAGAATCTAGCGCTGTCTCAGAAGACGATATAAGAAGATCCCGAGAGCCACTCAAAGGCCCAACATTCGGAATCTCGAATCCAGGAGGAAGGGTAAAGTCTCGAAGAAGGGAGAGAGGGGGACCACCCTGTTTAGAACAGGAGAGGCTCCTGGCTTCCAAAGGAGTGCCCTCACCGAAGATGAAAGCTAAACCACCATCAACGTCAGATTGTTTGCTAAGACCAGGACAGGAAGTCGGTAACTCAGCGGACGTTGGGAGTGGGAGAGTCCGGAGACCCAGCAAGAGGGTGATGCGCGGCGTTGGAAATTTCGGGGGAATCCAACAACACAGGACCAATAACTGCAGCAGGAGATGAACCTGAACAAGAGTCTGGGGGAGAAGGTTCGTCCTTCCCAACTCCATCAGTACCCACCCTCCGCTGACAGCATCGTGGTGCAGAGTCACTCTCCACACTCGGACGGCCACGGTGACGATGGGTTTTCCCAAAACCACAGCCGAGGTCTTGCCGGAAGAGATCGTAACATCAACACGGGGGTGTTCCGCGGTTGGAGAGTCATCGGAAGAGTCCATAGTGGCTTCCGAGTAGGTTTCAGACTCACTAGAGTACAACTGAAGCGAGTCAGTCGTGGGCTGAGTGTGGAAAGGCAGCGTAGATGTAGGAGTGGAATCACTATTCTTCTTACGTTCACAGGGGAGGTGGGCAGAGCGACGAGCACGTTTAGGCTCGAGCGAGCGAGGGTCCTTACTTTGAACGGCGTCAGTTTCCTTCAAGAAGTTCGCAACACGATATTGAAAAGAATACGGACGTCTGGGTGAAGACCCACCTTTAGATGGGCGAACAGGATCAAGAGACGGAACGTCGTGATGCTTCCCCGGGGAAAGAGAAGCTGGACGCTTCCGAGAGATGGTGTAATGGGGGTCAGAGGTCACACATGGATGTTGGTCGACGACCATAGAAGAGATACCCTCCAGAGGCGGGGCATGAATCTCCGCAATGTGAACCACATGTGTTAAGAACTGAATGAAGAACAATGAGCAACCGAAATCTCAATTTAGAAGGTGTTTCAGAAACCGGAACACCAGTTGGAAGGAAAGAATGGGATACTCGAGAAGTGTCCAAACTAGGCACATGGGAGCGGGGAGCACTGCTAGAGGGAACAGCCGATGGAACATTCGTAGCCTTAGCAAAAGAGAGAGGAAGATGGGATAACTTCTTCCTTGCTCGGCGAGTGGCCTCACAGCGATCCAACTTAAGATGAGCGCATTATTCAAAGATTTCTTTCTCCAAGATGAAAAATGGGCAGTGGATGGAAGAAGCAGGATGAGGACCCTTGCAATTCGTGACAAGGAGAATTATCGCACTCGGGAGTGGAGAAAACTCTCACAACGCTAACAGATGGTCTGAGAGAATCTACAATACTTCAAGGGGTGTTCTAATTTGTGACACTTAAAACACCTCCTCGAGAAGGGGACGTAAGTTCTAGCAGAGCGCATGGTAAAACCAAATTTTATCTTTGTTGGAGGGAAAGGCACAGAGAAAGTAAGTAAAAGATGAGGGTTAGGCACAGAGGGGTTCTCATTGTGAGGAGGGAACCTGTAGACATTGGTGACTGGCACATGTTTTTGGAAATGGGCCAATATATCGTCCGTAGTGTCCGAACGAAACTCCAGAGCGTATATTGTACCTTTGGAGGTGTTGCGGATATCGTCTGGTTTGGAGATAATCGGGACCTCCTCCAGAGACGATAGAGAAAGCTAAAATTTGATTCTGTGGTTCTGGAGCTGGCAAGGAACTAAGATGGAACTGTTCTCATCGGCGTCGCCTGTACTTAAGCGACCGAAGAACGCATGCCTCCAACGCGTCACTGAGGAAAAGATGGCTTACGGCAGTCAATGGACGTGACGTAGTGGAATGTAGATAAAAATAAAAGGGATAGGAGTTTAGACCGGGGATTCCCGGAGGGGGATCCGAGAGCACGATCGCGGTAGCGGTTTTCTTATGCGGATTTCTAGGTGAGAGACCCAGCTGGCACGTGGTCACCTGGGTAGGCTGGTTTAACAATCGAATCGAGTTGGGCGTTGAGGCCATAACAGCCTCCGTTGGTCGAGAAGGGGTAGTCCCAGAAACAGAAACGTTGCATGGGACTAATGGGTGGGAGAGTACCACCATTTCATCAACAAGGGCGTCAAAGCCCGTTGTACACTGGACTGGAAGCAGCCAGGGAAGAGACTGGGATGGGAGCCCGGAATTATGGTGAGGAGCCCGACTGATGGCGAGTTTCGTCTTTCTTAGAAGGTTTTTATTTTTCTTTTTTCCCATTAAAGACGACTCCAAAAACACCAATGATGAATAGAAAAAAAACTAGAATAATACCTGGAAGCGTAACCGCTGAAAACAAGCCCACCACACACCCAGAACATAATACCTCCCTCCTAGAAACCCAACACCGTAGGGCGGGCCATGGGTGTGGCCTCGACAAAGTCTTCCGAAACTAAGCGTCCAATGCCTAGGATGAGAAAATGCTAGCCGTGCACCACACGGATAGGACGCGAAGCCCAAGATTATACACCCCCAGCGCAGGACAGCCTCCTCAGTGGTTAGGCAAAGTTCGGGTTCCCAACTATAGGCGGCCAGCAGAAAGGCAAGAACAGCCGGATTTTGAGCTGTACCCTCACCCACAGGGGAAGGGCAAGATGGGCACAAGATGGGAACCAGACAACGGCTCGATATCCACCAGGATTCAGGAGGAAATTGGGAAGACTCTCAAAAGAGAGACCAGGAATACGTAGATAGTACGTACAGATCAAAGAGAAAGGAAACAAACCGAGAAAAAGGGATGTGGCAAAATGAACGGTACACAAAGTGTCAATAGAATGAAGATAAGAAAAGAATAAAAACAAGAAAAAAAAAAAAAAATAACTATAAAAATAGAAATTTCTAAAACAACAAGAATAACCATAATAATAAAATAAAAACAAGAGAGAAGTAAACAAGGAACAAAATATAACAAAAAGAAAGAATTCTGTGCCCCCTCTTGACAACAAGCTGGCAAATCCCGTGAGGGGAATAATAGACATTTATTGAATATTAATAATAATAATAATAATAAAAATAATAATTATTATTATGCTCCTGAAGCATGCGTTCAAACTGAAGAAATATTGGGAACAGGGGCGAGTGGAAAGGCAAGAATCCCTAAAGTGTAGGCTCTATTGATGACACAACAATGAACAAATTAACTAAAATAATAATAATAATACTGATAATACACACACACACATTAATAATAATAATAATAGTACACAATAATGATCTCTCTTCTAATGCACTTTAAGCAGGCAATGAGCAATCAACTGATAAATAAAGAATGAGTGACTTTCCTCCTTATCAAGGGGAAAACTAATATAACTGAGTGGAAATATACCTTTTATTCTTGCACACACTACCTTATCTTCTCCCAATTAATGATCAGTTTATCATTTTCGACTTAAAATTATATAATTAAGCATTCAATCTCTAATTTTATAAATTACTTCACACCTTTGTTTATTTTACGACGATTTGACACCCTTCACTTAATCTTATTAATTTCTTGGGTTCTTCCTATCTTGTAATATCTTTGACCCAATGATGAATGCCAAAACCTTCACATCTTTTTCTTAAACCCGCTCATCTACCTTTCCATTGAGTATCTCTCCTTCACCCCGATGACTTTTCCAGGATCTTTAATACGACATCTTTTTTCCAAAGTCCTTCTGCCATATCTAATAATCTTCTAATGCAATTTCAATTCCTTACTCGAAAGATCTCCCAAATTTAATAATAAGAGTAATTTCATTTACCTATTTTAGTTTATTACATATATATATATATGAAGATATATATATATATATATATATATATATATATATATATATATATATATATATATATATATATATATATATATATATATATATATATATATATATATTATATATATATATATATATATATATATATATAATATATATATATATATATATATATTGTTGTTACATATATATATATATACATATATATATATCGTAATACTTTTAAAACTTCATTTTGCCAAATTATTAATGGAATCAAATTAGAGTGATATTTGAGAATCTGATTGGATCAAAGTCTGAAATTTTGATATTTTTAACTAAATTAACATTAAACAATAATAGACTTTATTTAACAGTGTGTGTTATCCAATTATTGGTTTTAATTCTCTTCTTTAAAAACAAACCTCTACCTTAGTATTAAGCTCCTTTGTATGCAATGTATCGTAATTGGTACACAAAGAAAAATGGAATGAAATTTTTTGATAGATTATATAGTTAATAGTGCCAATAGCAGATAAAATTGGATGAATTGGATCAATAAGCAGATTGAAGCAAGGGAAATGTTAAAGTAGGACACGGAGAATACTTTTTCCTATTTATAAACACGTGACAAAAAATACTGAGGTGCCATTTTGGATTCAGCTTGTGTGTATAATATAAACATAACTTGTCATCCCCTAATCCATTACCATCTTCCACACACACACATAATAATAATAATAATAATAATAATAATAATAATAATAATAATAATACATGATAATAATAATATTAATAATGATAATAATAATAATAATAATTTAATTTATTATTATTACATTATAATAATTTTTATAAAATATTTAGTATTACTTTAAAAAAAAAAAAAAAAAAAAAAACAGGAGGTAAAAAAAATTAAATATTAATATAAATTTTAAAAGAAATTTTTTTGAACTTAAAAATGGAAAAGTTTACTGAAACACTTTTTTTTTTTCATTTACAAAAATAAACTACAATCGTTGTTGTATTTATTGTACTAGGGCAACCAAGAAAGTTTTAAGGTTCTTAATGCTTTTGAGCGAATTCCTTATTTCACTAATTTTGCTAATACAAAGAAACAATTCATCAAGATTTTGGATAGATATTACACATGACAATAAACCACGGGGTGGGAGTGGGGGTTACTTGATGATATCAAATTCTATGGAAGACCATGGTAAGAAAAGTTCACAATATCTCAAAGATATATTAAACTGAAAATGGTAAGAATTAAAATGGGCATGCTGGAGGTTAATGAGCAAAACATTATGAACACAATCTCTCAAAGCTGAAGAGAAGAGAGATTTCACCCTGAGTACATTAAATGGGTTGCCTTAGCATTGCAAGAAACTATAGAAAAATTATGGGCAAATAATGAATTCTTTATAGTAAGAATCATAATTGACTTGGCCATTTTGCACTAAAGGAAAAAAAGACACCTCACCCAATTTTTGATATTAACCCTTAATTTTTTTTTTGCATAAAAATAAAAAACAATTTACCAAAAGAATAAGAAGTTGTTTTTTTTTAATTTGCTTTTTATCCCATTTTGGCTATATATTATAACCAACATTTTTCGGTTGACTGATATATGTTATTATTATTATTATTATATACATATTATATTATTATTATTATGGTTATTATTATTATTATTATTATTATATATATATATATATAAGATATATATATTATATTATATATATATATTATTATTATTATTATTATATATATATATATATTATATATATTATTATTATTATTATATATATATTATTATTATTATTATATACATATACATATATACATATATATATATATATATTATTATTATATATGCATATCGATATAATATTATTATTATTACATATATATTATTATTATATATTGTTATATATATATATATTATTATTATATTATATATATAGTTATATAGAAGAAGATATATATATATATATATATATATATATTATTATGTTATATATATATATATATATATATATATATATATATATAATCATAAACTGCATGCATAATATAAACTTTTTTGGTTTTGAAAATTTATTTGTAAAATCAAATTAAAATACTGTAAGAATACTAGTAACTCTAAACAAGTATTACACTAAAAGAAAACGGTTTTTTTTTTGCTATTTTTTTTGTTTTGCTTTTCGCTTTGTTTTATTTAAACTTAGAATTTGATATCATCTATCTTAATATATAATAATAATTGGTACCATATTTGGCATAAATTTTTACTTTAAGGCCTCGTTAGATATAGATTGGAAGAATCAAAAAGATATTGAGTAGTATTGACATCAATGGAAGATGATTTGGTATTTGAAGCATAACTGGAGCAAAACACAACAAATTTAATTGAAAATAGAAGGAAAAT
>JABUQX010051676.1:0-50000 GCA_015478945.1 Trachelipus rathkii | reverse complement strand
GTCTTGGGGAGAGAAGGTTGGCGGTGGTGATGATGATGATTTATGTGCATATATATATATATATATAAAGATATATAGTAGCAGAAGAGCAGTATATATATATATATTATTATTATTATTATTACATATATATATATTATATTATATTATTAATAAATATATATATAGATATATATATAATACAATTAACATATATATATATATATATATATATATATATATAGTTATATATATTACATATATTTATTATATTATTATTGTTATTATTATATTGTTATATATATATACATATATTATTATTATTATTATTATTATTATTATTATTATATATTATTATTATTATTATTATATATTATATATTATCGTTGCAGGGATACTCTTCGACGAGCAAAGCGAGCTTTCATCAAACGAAAGTGCGCTAACCTCCTTGACTCTATGTAATTTGTAATTCCTGACAAAATGTACTCTGAACCCAAAGCCTGGAGATATATAGGTTCATATATATATATACATATATATATATTATATATATATATATATTATTATTATATATATATATATATATATATATATATATATATATATATATATATTATATATATATATATATATATATTATATATATATATATAAAGATATAGTTATATATATATATATATATTATTATTTATTATATATATATATATATATATTATTATATATATATTACATATATATATATATATATGTTATATATAAATGTATATACATATAATGCAAACTCACTGCCCTCAATAATTTTCACTTAGTAAAATCTTATAAAATTTAACTACAAATTATTTATTAAAATCCCAAAATCACACAAACACACACACACACACATATATATATATATATATATATATATATATATATATATATATATATATATATATCACTATTTTTTCAAATGTGTTCCAAGGTGTAGATCAAGCATCATGCACTTTGGTCATGTGAGATTTGTATCTTCCACTGCTGGCGAATGGAATAGAACATAGATTGCACTTGTACGGCTTCTCTCCTGTATGAGTTCTTATATGTCGACGAACGTTTGAGCTAAAATCACTAGAGTATCTACATTCTGAACACAAGTATTTCCGTGAAGGTTTCATTGCACTTACTTCAGAGGTTTTCAGTATACGTGGACGACCGGTTGTGCTAGTGCTCCCGGTATTTGCATTAGTGTTGGTTCCCTCATTGGCACCCCCACCACTGTTATCAACTCCTCCATTTTTAGACTGTGGACAAGGCTCTGAAGATGTCTGAGGTGTAGGTAAAATCAATTGAACTTGTGAAAGATCATCTGATGAATTCATTGTTATTTTTTGCTCTTGCACAGAAATGGATTGCTCAAAGACGACAGAACAATTCTGACTTGCAAGAATTGGTTGCTCAATTCTCTGAAGAAAACATATAGAAGACCGTAATGATGGGGGGGAAAATGATCAAAACTTCACTTATAAATACTAAATTCATGGAAAGACATGCAGAACATGACAAACAAAACATGAGCAATCAAAGTGTCTTCATCATTTTTTTTTTCTTATAATTCTTCTTTTTGAAAAGGACAAATTTTTTAACAAATTCATATTTTATAATGTAATAAATGGAGGAAAAACATTCACCACACTAAATGAAATTAATTACAAAAGAAATATAATATAATTGTAATCAATGAGCTCTGTTAGCAATTACTACCAGAAAAGGTTGATAACAGTAGCTCAAGCAATTTGCAACACAGGCATAATGAGGAGAAAAAGGTGACTACAGTAAATTTGATGACAAAAAAATAAGAGAATATATTTAAGTAAAAATGTGTATATTTTTAATTAAAGATTAGTTTCTCTAATCTTATCAATATACGAGTTAAAAAAAAATATATAAATTGGTAAATTATTATAATTATGTTATAAAAAAAAAAAAGCTTTAAAAAAATAATTGAATTATATAACCTATTTCAGTAATCCTTTTTATTTATGAGCAGAGTAAACAAATGCTATACGCACTAACCAACGTAACTAAGCATATTATATTACAAATATGAAAAATGAGAACTCATAAAATATACAATGACAGCATCTGCTAGATTATGTAATAGAAATGTTTCCATGAAATATGCATCATTCCTCTAAATACAAATTGAAAAAAAAAATATATCCTCATTCAAGCAAAAACTACTACTAACCTTAATGGATGATGTTGATCCAGAATGCTTTATTTCAGAGGCTGAGTTGATAATACTTGAGAAGATTATTCCCTCGGTCGTTGTTACAGGTGGCTGTGAAGATGCGACTGTTGATGTGTGTTTTTGTATATCTTTCTCATAATTAATTTCTTGCAGTGGTCGCAGTAGTTCAACTTGATTAGATGGATTAGGATTGGGAATTTCATTTTCTACATTCATAAAAACAGCGTGGTATTGAGATGAAGGCACTTCCTATAATGTGATTAAGATTTTTAAGTTTTAGAATATATCTAAATAAGGAAATGATTTTGACAATAGTATCAATACTAGGCTACAATGAAAAAGCACAAGTTTTAGTACCAAGTTAATGGCAAGGGAAAAAATATCAATACCAGTTAACATTGAAAGGGTACAACAATTTTATTACTAATGGTAAGAAAAAAACACGTTGATATTCATAACAGAACTTACAGGCCCATTTTTGTAATAGCGTTTCAATTTCTTAAATTTTGAAGTGGGTAGAATTTTGTTGAGATCAGTGTCAGTTTTAAGTGCAGCGCTAAGCGCAGGGAACTTTCAAAACAGAGTCCCTGTCGGCTGCACACTAATAATTTTATTTTATGTTGCGGTAGAGAAGCACGCTGGGACCGAACACTCGACCCGACGGAAGGTGCCTCTCTTCCACTTTATTCTCGTAGAGTCAAAGGTCGATGAAGGTTGAATAATTCAGAGGTCAAAAGATATAATAAGAAGTAGATAGTATTAAGGTGATGTTCGATAGATGTGGTTTGAATGTCTAGTAAGCACAGGCAACCAACTGACACCATCAGTGGTGTTACGGAGCAGTGGTTTAGGCTATTTCCGTAACTAGAGGGAGATGTACTCCTAGACTCCGGTTGGGCCGTGCTTACTCTGGGTGACTATTTCAAGGAAGGATTGTGAGTTTTCCAAAGTGAATAAACAATTGTGATACCATTTAAAGGGTTTACTTAACTAGAGTGTTTCCGGATCTATCTATCAATGGTGTCTAATTCGATATTTTTCCATAGTAAAGAATAATAATATAATGATAGGTCAATAGAGAATCAAAATCTAAGGATATTGACACGCTAGAAAAAAGTTTGTTTACTTAATTAGCTCAAAATATATACATGTGGGAAGTTTGTGAAAGTTTGTGAATAGCTACAAGATAACACAATCCATTCCCAATAATATTATAATAAAAGATATAAGAATTTACGATATGATATTATTTAATGAAATATATACATGGGAATTATACTTAGAATCCAATGTATTATGACTATGTACATGAGTTTAACAACTCTGGATCAGATTCAAGAGTGGAAACCAATCGATTCCAAATATTATTCGTGCAATGAAGTATGGGGAGGAAGTAGAAATTGACTCAATTATGACAAATATACTATACTTAGCTGAGATTGACTGAAGAATGAACCCAACAAATAAAACAGAAACCCAACAAACAAACCCTGTCAAAAGTAAACATTAACTTTATTAGTATAATACTTTTAACCTATTACATTTTATTTTCATTTATAACAACATACTTTCTCATATTTTTATAATTACTTTATTGAACTCACCCTGTAAATTTCAAAGAGGGGCTTGTTCAATTTGAGGGTACTCAATCGTTTTTGTCGATTTTCCTACCAGACAGTAACTGTAAACGACGTTAAGTTTACTATTACATGTTATCGATAATGCTTATCACTTTACATTACATAAATTATATTAAATACATTTCCTTTATCTTTATTCACTGACCTTGAAAATAGTTATCCAATTTCAAGGTCTTCAATAGCACCTCACTTTGACTTTTGGAAACAATTAATTGTTTTTGCACAAATATATATTCATCTGTTTTTATTTGGCTTATACAAAAATCTTACACAAGATTATCATCAAAGAGTATTATATCATGAATTGTTAATAACTAAAAAAAAAAAGAAACATCATTATAATACCTATAAATTACACAAGGTTTGATGATAACTAAAGTCATATTATAATACAATACAATCATCGTCCAGGCTGGAGCGTATTGTCCAGACTGGATCAATGAGAAATCTTAAAATTACAAAACCGTTACTACGGGTTACTTCAGTCGTCAATGGCACAAAACTATGCACGAATAAACATCTCCCTTATATAATATATTATATTATATATATATATAATATATATATATATATATAATATATTATATATTATTATATTAATTATATTATTATAAATTTATATAATTATATATTAATTAGTGTTGGCCGAAACAACCAGATTTTGCGCTCCGCCACTGGGAGGTCGCGCACCGCATCGCACCGCCACCGGATATATATTATATATATATATATATATATATAATTATATATATAATATAATATTAAGTATTATATATATAATACTATTATATAATGATATATATATATATAGAGGAAGTAGCACTCGAAGAATAATGAGATTTTGACTGCACCATTGGGTATAATGGTTAGTCTTAGAGTTACATTTCCATGGCACTCAAGTGCCCAAATTTGGTTGTTCCTTTTGCTTGCTCATATCACATTTTTCTTACAATTGGAGCAAGCTCTCCCCTATCACTGCACATATTTAAAATATCAGATAACTGACAAAAACTTACTCTTTGTAAAAAGAATAATTAAAATATTGGTAAGCCACGCGATTAGTTCTCAGATAGATAGCCTTTAGGGGTGCTGCCATAAAATATCCTCCCTTGTATTCCAACCCTACTCTCTATCACCATTAAAGGCCATTGACAGCCTCTGCTGTATGAAGTTGGTGCGTTCACGATATTTTGCCGGCCTTGTTTGAAATGTATGTCTCTCTTTCTTCTAAATTTGGTAGACCTCTCGCGTTTTTAATCCTAATTTTAATATTAATGTTGTGTTGAAAATCACCTCTCCTCCTCTAAACCTCATAATCTTTATTCTTAACCTGAAACTTAGGTTGACTTTAGCGTTCTTTATACTTCTCAAACTCTTACTCTTGTTAACCCCTACCATCTCTTTAATTTTCATTCCGAGGCAGTTGTGTGCCAATGTTTGCAATGATGTGTGTTCCCGTGTCTTTGATTTGGAGTTTCGAATATTCTTATCTTAGTGTCTCAAGCTAACCTGTCAATCTACTAATTTATCTGTTCTGTATATCTGTCTCCTAACTCAACTGACTATCCTAAATTCTTCAATTACTTAGGCTCCAAATTAGAACACATTCTCTCTCTTTTCACTTTTCTCTAAAATTCACCCATTCTTGGCGATTTCAAGTTTACCACTGCCCCCCCCAATCTGCTTCCCTTAATCTTAAGATTACAGTTGGTGAACTTACTACCACTTTTCAATGCATAATGACCTCGAGGAGTAGTGCAGCTCCCTACTCGTATCTTCTGATCATCTTTGAGATGAATCTCCCAACATTCTAGACCTTTTCCTAATCTCTAAACCTTCTTCTTTCTGTTTAAATTCTTTCCTCATCTGGGTTCCTCCGACACTTCTCATATCTGTTTTTGTTCTATCTCTTCAAGTCTTTTGGCAGGAAGAGCCCCCATACACTGCTTAGAAAAACGTTTTTTTTGTCACTTCCGATGCTGACAAATAGTAGTGACGCAAATCCGGACGATTTCGGTCGTATTCTTTGTATGTTCCCATTGGACATTGGTACTACTCAGCTTCCTGTGGAAAGTGGTGTCATAGGATAATAGCAAAAGCGAGAGCTAATTTCTCTCTGGCAAGGGAGGTGTGGGCGTCCTCCGTTGATCTTTTACCGTTCAACTGCATTAGAAACAGAAGATGCTGCCTTTAGGATATTATTGTCATCTTTCAAATTTCCAAGAAACCTTGCAACTTTATATTTTCATCCAAAATCGTGCAAAATTTATTCTCCATAACACCTAAAAAAATTTCTCAAAGTAGAAAATGCATAATCTACCGGATCCTCTTTTCTCACATTTCTATCTTGACATCTTTTAAACAAAAAAGTTAGCTTTAATGTTGCTTCTTTCCTCTTTGGCCTTTCCTTCGAGTATCGAACAACACAATTGCTGTTTCACCTTCCACTAAAGCTTAACTCTTTGCTCAAACATTTGCTTCTTAAATCCCACCTTAGACAATTCCAGTCCTATTCCCACCTAACTCCAACATATTTATGCTAATATTGTAATTCCTTCTAAAAATTATTTTCTGTTATAATATATATATATATATAAATATATATATATATATAATATATATATATATATATATATATATATATTATATATATATATATTATATAATATATTATATATATATATATATATATATTATATATATATAATATATTATTATATATTATATATATATATCTTCTCTCTTCATCTTCCTTATATTTTCCCAAGAATGGGAGTAAGGTGCGTGACGGGCATCGGAAAAGAAAAGCAGTCGAAGAACATGACACAAGTCGAAAAGAAAGCCCAGCCTTACCGCCCCCTCAGTACCATTAATTAGTGGGAACTCATCGCAGTCATAAAATCCACCCTAAAGCTTCATGGGACAGCGATGGACCCTCACTATGGTAGATCGTCAATGTAAGGGTTCATCCCTTGGCCCAGGTGGGCCACAACCATACCCCCTCACAATCCCCGCCATTCACTCCTCTACACCTTTCTTCTCGCCTCTACCAAACTCACATCACTCTCCTTCAAACATTCGTTTACTGAACATGCTTCATCCAGTCCTTGACAATGGCCCTCCAAGTGGGACTTTGAACAAGCATCACAAGGATCCAGGAAACGCCTCGGAGTCCTTTGTGGCTTTTCCTTCATTGGGGACCGCGACTGTTCTCTTCTTGTGGGGGTTCGTCTAGAGAAAACTTTCTGGACAGGAATGGTTCCACGGGCATTATTATTTGCTGGAGAAGCAGATACATTTTGACTCTGTCTAGGAGGCGTTCTATGAGTACACCTCATACCAGAGTGTGGACCCCCACAGTGGGGGCGATGACTGTGGAGAACGGCGGGACCTACATTCATCTCGAACGTGCCCTTTCTTCTTACAGTAGCTACAAATTCCCAAGAATTTGTAGCAATCCCTCATACTGTGTCCTTTTTTCTCGCAGAATTCACAAACGATGACTTTTCTGTCATCTCTGGTGTTATAGTGAGAAGAGGGATTATCTTTACGATCGCGTCGAGAATCACGATGATCATAACGGGGACGAGTATCACCGGACGGTTTCACTTGGGAACCGCGATTTGGACGACGTGGTGACGAACGAGATGATGATGAACGATGGGTCGGTTTTGGAGATGGCAATAGACTTTTCCTATCCTGAACTGTTTCTATCCAGTTAGGGTACAGGGTATTAATCTGTATAACCGACTCGGTTGATTCGTTCAGCTCATCTCTATGGGGTTTACTATGACCATTTTTCTTTGAGTGTCTCTTTTCATCTGAATGGTTCGATGTATTATGAGAGATGGAATTGGGAAAGTGATCGTTGTCACTTTCTAAAGAGTCTGCAAAGCTCACGATCTTTTCCCATGAGACTCTAGTGTTTGCCTCATTCTCTATTATCTTAATATATTCACGGACGCTCCGTTCGATATCTGGCGGAAGACTACATAAAAATGCAGTCCTAAGGGACTCGTGTTTCCACATATCGATTCCATTATATGCGCATCGCGCTAAGCGTTCCAAACGAAGAGCGTACATTCGGATGGGTTCCTTATGGTCTCGACGAGCCGAGTGATAGGCGTGCAAACGGTACTCGTTTCGACGTTTCTCTTCATTGTAGAACCATGCTATTAGAGTGTCACGGACGGAGAAATAGTCCCGATCATCTTTGGAGATTAGCTTATACAGCTGGCGGAAACGACCTTCCAGCTGCCTGCCAAGCAATCTGAGCCATTGATGATGGGCATTGGGGTAGTGAAGCTGACAATACGCCTCAAAATCTTCCAAATAGACAAGAAGATCTTGTTCAGCTTCATAATTGTATCGACCAGGATCGACAACCTTCACTTTTTGTGAATTTTTTAGTAGTTGGACTAAGAGTGAGATGGCATCTTCCAACAGATCTATATGTTTCTTAATTTGTGGACCTAGTACATTTCAGGTTCAGGAGACTCGGGTCTTCTTACTAATCGTTGGGATCTTCTTGGCTGTGATGAATATTGAAAGTCAGACGATCCATAACTATTCTGGTCGACATGGTCAAAGGGAGAATAAGAGTAAGATTGGTGTTGTTCCCCTAGGGATAGCTCTGTTCTACTCACGGGGTTATACTCCCGTTGATCCCTATCTAACCCTAGCAAGTCAGTAGTGTGAGATGTGTAATGGGATCTAGAAGGTTGAGTATATCTAATATTAAAGTCATCATGACTGTGGGAACTTAGAGGTCTTTGAATTAATTTACTACCCCTTCTTGGGGACGATTTTCTTGGGATTTCATTTTTAATATTAAATCTTACATTATGATCACCCGGAATATGATGAGATCGAGGGGCATACTGGGAATCATCCTTCTCATAGAGGGACAAATTATCAATTAAGGAAGGATTGCGAAGGTCGAATTTCTTGGCCTTCAACAAGGGGTTATTTACATAGGAGACGGTTGATCATATATTTTTATGAGCTATAGCTTCAGTTCTTTTTCTTTTTTGCAAAGCCATAAGGGATTATATGTAGCTGTTCCAGATAGGGATGGCAATAAGCCATCATCAACGTCAGATTGGAATTCAGAATGGGTATATTCATCCTGTATTTCCCACTGAGGATTATGCCTATGATGAGTGGTGGTTGAACCATTTCTTTTCTTCAGTTTGGGAGGTTCATCCAGCCTTAAAAGATTTTCAACAACAGGGGGTTTCTCAGATTTATGAGGTCGACCCCACTGTGGTGTGGTTTCTACCTCATCCTCATTGGGTGGAATATTGCTTCCATGAGGATTTAAGGGACTTGCCAAACCATGTGGTCTTTCAGGGGTATGTGGATTTTCCACATCTTGAGAGTTATCTCTATAAGGGCTTAACAAATTATGTGAGCGTGAGGTTTGTGATTTATCATCACCCTCCTGTTTGTTAGAGTTTTCATTTTTATGATTTTAATTTATTACGGACACACCCACACCATCCGCATGGAATCCCCAATATCCTGGACTAGGGCAGGAACTTTGTTATTTGGAACATTGTAGTAGGGAGAGTTAGTGTAAGTGTATTGTTTGTTTAGAGAGGAGTTACGTGATGACTCTTGAGCAATTCCAATAAACAGAATACGAATGTGGTTTGAGAAAACCAGAATTGAAGTTCAGACGATGATGATCGTTAAGATTGAGAATGCGCACGCTTCACGAACAAGAGACAACAGTGTCCCTGTTCGGGCGCCAAATCAATTTGGGCTATGATGTAACGGAGACCAGGATAATGGCTGTCCAAGGTAAGTATGAAGACTAAAATATTGAGGAAACGATGAGTTGCAGCACTTAGTTATTCTGATCTCCAGACATAAAACATCACAGTATTGATTAATTTGGAACTTTATGAGTAGCCATACAAATTAAAAGAATAAAAGAAAAAGGGGAAAAAGGGATAAATTAGAAGAAACTAACCTATTGACGATTTTTAATTAATCTCCTTGACACTGTGTGTGGCACTTCCTTTCTTTTATCTTTTTCTGAGGGCAAGCAATCAGGCGATAATATTTTCTGACAGTGGTTCCTTTACATCTCGGGACACCGCTACCTATGCTCGCGAAAATGTGCACACTTGATATGATGTTGGATGTGTAAAAGGTCAGTCGGGATATGTGTTTATTTATAAAAAGATGGATGGGGGGAGACTTAAATAATTTGTGTAAATATAAATATAACCTATAACCTTTTATATTTATTTATCACCAAAGAATAACCAAGGGATAGCAAAAGAGAGTAAAAATCTATATTTATTAAGGAGAATAACTCAATATAGAATAACTTAAGTAAAAATAATGAAATAATGAAATAATAAACACTTCCAGTCCTATTTCAGGTCTTGGAGTACGTTCTCCACAGAGCCGGAAATCGTAATGTAAAATAGTTATGTAATTAAATAAAATATAATACACAGAATTATGGACACAGAAGTCCTTTGAATTGAGGGGAAGAATCTCCTCGCGATATAAACAGCTGGGTAATTACGAGATGTCGGAATTGGGCTCAGGTGTGATTTTATAAGTTTATAGGGGCAATTATAAAATGTGACATTCATATGTTATTGGCTTTACAAAATTGCATACTACTCTAGTAGGTCTTTACAATTTTCTCTACTGGCTATAACAGGTATTATGATTTATCTTAGCTGCCTACCAGTTTTGGTAGGTCATCGTTTACAATTATTTACAATAACAAACAACGGAAAACTTAACTTGAGTTGTTATTATTGTTGAAAGCTATGGTTTGCAAGGTGCGGTAGATGGTCATTTGTTTTGGATCAGGTCAGAAGGGATCTATTTGGCTTCTAAGTAAGAGATTATCCAAAAGCAAGCAAGGGGACATAATCCATAAAATAAAAGAGAAGCCAAAGCAAAATGTGCGTTCAAGCAATGAAAATAACCAAGCAATAAAAAACGGGAGTTGAGCCAGAAACAAAAATCCAACCAAAGGCAAAAATTGATCAGGGCTTTGAGCCCAAGACAGAAACCTGTAATGGAAATGAAAAGCTAAATTAGATTCCATTACAGTGGAGTCAAAGTTAAGTTAAATTTAGTATTTAAATAGTCAAATGAAATTTGCTTTAGGAGCTTATATTTACTATGATAAGAAGAATTTACTTAGGGGATAAGTTAAGAAGGGGATATTTCATATTGAGAGATTTAAAGGGAAGAAGGGGATATAAATATATCATGCCATGCAACCATACATTAAAGTTAATGAAGCTTACCCCTATCTGATTAGAATCTGTATGGGGTTTTTGCTATATCCGTGCAATGATGCAAGTTGAAACGTGCAGGTGAATATCCCTTGACCTGCATAAACATTTAAATTTGCTTTTATTTCCTTTTTCATTCAATACATTTCAGATTATTTAGCATTATCAGCACATAACAATAATTATTGAAAGTTTAGGTAATGAAATACAAAAAGCACTAACCTGAACTATAATCCAAAAATGGCATAAATTAAAGTTTAGTTCCCAATAGAAAATTACAAAATTGAGAAATGGGAAACTTATGAGTTCATGAGTTTAAGCAAATACAAATGAATTTAATATATAAGGAATATTATTCACTAGAAAAAAGAACATATACATATTACATAATAATTGTATATTATTTTAAATTGGAACATAATGAAGTAAATAAAAACCAATAAATAGAGAATATTCACAATGTACCCTTGTGAATAATTAACCGGGGGTATGGATGAATGTAATCCCCATTATATATATATATATATATATATATATATATATATATATATATATATATATATATATATATATATATATATATATATATATATATATATATATATATATATATTATATATCAGGCTTGGTCAAGTTAAACAAGAGTACTTGTTCTTGTACTTGGACTTAAGTACATTTTTTTGGAGACTTGTACTTGTACTTGCAATTTCTAAAAACCATGTACTTGTACTTGCACCTCTTGTACTTGAAAATTTGCAAAGTACTTTCAAGTACTTTTCTGGACAATAATACTGCCCATATTTTTTTTTTTGATCATTTTTTTACGTATTGATATTATTATTATTTCTTATGTATTCTAAATAAATTTAAATTTACAAAAATAAAGTATGTTATTATAATATATATTGTCTTTGAAAGAAGCATATATATTATATATATATATCTATATATTTTATATTTTTAATATATAGATATATATATATATATATATATATATATTATATATATATATTAGCGAGTATAACCAAAACGAATTTTAACATTTTAAATTATTTATTAGCCGACTAGTTTCGGGTAAGAATCCTTCTTCCCATTTTCAAAGCTTACAATATAATAATAAAATTTTAAACAAAATATTATATAAAATTAATTAAAAGTTAAAATAATATAAAGTTGAAATAAATAGACCATATAGATAAATTAATGATTACAATATTATGTGGTTAAGAGTTCATGATTTAAACAAAATCTCACTTCAGTATTAAAAGACTGTTAAAGCTTAGATTTTATTTAAGGTTGGTTTGAGATGCCAAATATACAAGGATTCTAACAACTGAAGATCGGGTTCCTCAGTTTGCCCAAAAATTTGTATCATGTATATGGTCGTTTTTCCGAAGAGAATGAGCATTTATACCTGAATAGCGGGGTTGATGTAAATGGTCTAGAGTTCTAAATGAAATATCTTTATGCTCATCAATACGTATTGTAATATTCCAATGTCTGGGGGCAATTCATATAGAGACTTCAGAACATCATTGTTGGTAACAGAGCAAATAATTAATGGATGGAAAAATAATAATTAATCATTTAAATAATTAGGGATAGAGAATTGTGTAATTGCAAATATCAACTTACGTATAAGAAGATATATGGATCACAGAGTAAGGCACGGTCCGCTGGGCCCAAAAGACTGTAGTCCGTTACAATAACGAAGAAGCTCTCCCTTCGCTCAAGAAAACAGTTAAATGGATGCAATATGTAAAAGGATCAAGGTATGCCTCAGCCACAAGTCAAGAAGTACATGCAACAAAAAAACACAGGATAAAAGGGATTATTAAAAGCGATAAGCAAGGGAAATATGTACAGGATTAGTCTCAAATGGGATATTTACCTTATTATTTAATCTTTGCCATGAATAATTTACCAATTAACAATTGTTTTTCATTCGAATAAAAATTTGGTATTTAAAAGTCAGAGTATGAAAATTACCTTAATATAAAATTTAATATATACTATATCTCTATATAAATTTCTTCATTCATACAATAAAAAAAAATAGAAGTAATTAAACTATTCCCAATATCTCTTTTATCCTCAGTACTGACTCTTATTCCAAAATTTTCCCCATTAATTCCCTTAATAATAAAATAGTGAATTTCCTTACAATGTAATATAACATAACTAAATTCATATAAATAATATATATTTTCTTGTATATCAACAACGTCGTAATTTACCTAAAAACGCAGTATTTTGATTAATGAAAACACTTCGATAATATAAGTCTGTTTCTTATTTTAAATCGAAAGTATTAAGGACAATACACCGTCCATTTATAGTTGTTCTTTCTTTTAACTCTTTAACTATCACTTCACAAATATACCAGTTTCATTAGTTTCCACCGTCTTAACTATATCACAACTGGCTTTTTAATTATTCTTAAATTAGAGAATTACATGTTTAATTTAGTTTCTTTTATAATATATATAATGGGGTCCAAATTCCCTCTTGATTCTTCTATTTTTAACGAGGTTCTAGCCCCTCTGACCTACAAATAAAAAAAACTAATCACTAAATATATAGATTAAAGAATAATTTATGTTATTGCCTTCATGTACAATTTCCAAATATTAAATAATAATGAACTTTTAAAACATACCCCCAGATGATAGATCCGGAGGCCACTTAGAATTACTTTTTAGAATTGTAGCGGACTGGAGAGTTGGAGGAGCAATTATGGCCCAAAAAGGAAGAAGAAACTAGTAAAAAAAAATAATACTCACAAAGATGGTCATCTATTTCAAAAACACCAATATCATAAGAAAACCTCTTTACATACTTTGTGATTGTTCAATAAAAGATTTTAATTTGGCAGTAGAACTCCAACAAACAATCATTTCCCTTGTAGATTTGCAGAATAACTTATGAGTAAAAAAAACAACTCTGCAGAAAACGGAAAGACAAAGAAAGAGGTAGAGATTTTCTCTACATTATCCTCCCACCCGTCATAACATGACAGAAAAAATTTGTAGCCAGGGGGGGGGAAGATATGAATTCTAACTGGATTTCAGAATGTCAACCATCACCAATGTTAAAAAATTTCCTAATTTTGTTTTCACTTGAAAATCTAAATCTAAATTTAACCTGTGTAAAGTTTGATTTTAAAACCACGTCGAATTTCGTAACTGATTTTCCCCAGAAAAGACAACCTCATATACAAAATATTCTTAGGAGCTGTAATTTAGCCTGAGATGTCTTTAAATTTTGCTGAAAGTAATTTTTGAAAACTTGAGTCAATTCTAAATTCTGGGAAGCCATTCTTCAGAAATAATGTTTTCAGGAAATCATGTTATTTTGTAAAATTAATATAGGATGACAAAATTTTGTATCCCTGTCAAAAAGAGTTTTAATTAAGTTGATTTTAAAAATATGAGGAATTAAAGGATAAAATTTTGTCGTCAATCCAGTAAAACTATATAGGCGAGATGGTGATTGAATTGATTTTGAAATTGTGTAACAAATCGTTTATGGAGTTCCATGGAGTTCCGAAGGATTGGAGGAGAGCAATAATAGTACCCTTATATAAGGTTAGGTGGGATAAGGTAACTGTAGGTATTATAGGGGAATCAGTTTATTGAGTTATGCTGGTATTTTGGTTGAAAGAGTGCGTTGAGTGACTGAAGAACTGATTGGTGAAGAACAAGGTGCTTTTAATAATGGTAGATGATGTGTGGATCCAATCTTTATATTGAAACAAATAATTGGGAAAGAGGGAGGAGAAGAATAAATTGTATTTAGGTTTTATGGATTTGCAACAGGCGTACAATAGGATTAATAGAGAAGCTCCATGGCTGGTGTTCGTCATATATGATGTTGGTGGTAAACTTCTGAATGGAATCAAAAGTATGTATGACGATAGTGAAGTGTGTGAAAGAATAAATAGAGTTGAAAGTGATTGGTTTAATATTAATAGCAGAATGAGGCAGGGATGTGTTATGTCTCCATGGTTATTCAATTTGTATATGGATGGGGTTATGAAAGAATTAGAGGTGGGGGTGGCAGGGGATGGTGTTAGAATGATGGAGAATGGAAAAGAGTGGAAGGTTCCCTAATTATTATATGCAGATGATTTGGTCTTGTGTGGCGAATCTGGAGAGAGTTTGAGAGGATTGGTAGAGAGATTTGGTAGGGTGTGTAAAAGGAGGGGTTTGAAAGTAAACGTAGATAAGAGTAAGGTTATGGTTGTGAGTGAGGACAGTCCTCGGTGTGAAGTTATGTTAGATGGTGAACAGCTGGAAAAAGTGTCTGAGTTTAAATATTTAAGATAAATGTTGGATGAAAAGGTAACAGATGATGCAGAGTGTAGAAGGAAAGTTGTGAATGGCAGGAAGGTGGCTGGTGTAATTAAATCGTTGGTGGATGTAAAGAGACTAAGTCTTGAGTGCGCTAGAGTCTTACATGATGGTATGCTGTTACCTGTGTTAATGTATAGTAGTGAGACAATGGTCTGGAATAAGAGGTATTGATCTAAAGTACAATGTGTTCAGATGGACAATCTTAGGGTGTGTTAGGTGTGAGAAGAATTGATAAAATTGGAAATGAACGTATTAGAGAATAAAATAAAGTACTTTGAGATGGTTTGGTCATGTGGAAAGGATGAAAGAAAGTCGGTTGGTTAAACAGATGTAAAGTTGTGAGTGTGGTGGGAATCGATCGGCTGGGAGACCGAAGAAAAAGTGGATTTTGAGTCAGTAAAGGAATGACTGGAGGAGAGAAATCTGAGTATGGCAGAGGCAAGAAGAAAGGTGCATAATAGAAGTGAATGGCGGGGTTTTGTGAGGGGGTATGGTTGTAGCTCACCTGGGTAGGGGATGAACCCCACATTGACAAGATGCCATAGTGGGGGCCCGTCGCGGTCCCGTGAAGCTCTAGGGTGGATTTTCTGACTACGACGAGCTCTCACAAAAAGGTATAAAGGGGGCGGTAAGGCTGTGCTTTCTTTTTGATCTGCGTCATATTCTTCTACTACTTTTCTGTTTCCGGTGCATTTTACGCACCTTTCCCCCAGTCTCGGGGAGAGAAGGTGAGTGGTGATGATGATGATGGGTGATATATTATATATATATTATATATATATATATATATATATATAAATTTATATATATATATATATATATATATATATTAATATATATATATATATATATATATTATTTATATTAAAATTTATTAATATAATATACAAGTTTTCCGTAAAGTCTTGTTACTGATACCATGTACTTATTCTTGTACTTGAACAAATTTAGAGTACTTGTACTTGAACAATTATAGAGTACTTGTACTTGTACTTGACAAAATGTACTTGGACCCAAGCCTGATATATATATATATATTATATATATATAATATATATATAAACAATATTATAATATTTTAATATATATATATAAAATATATATATATTATATATATATATATGTTCGTGGATATACGTTTCTGAAGAGAGTTTGAGAGGATTGGTAGAGAGATTTGGCAGGGTATTGTAAAAAGAGGGGTTTGAAAGTAAACGTAGATAAGAGTAAGGTTATGGTTGTGAGTTGAGGGACATTCCTCAGTTTGTAGTTATTGTTATATGGTGAGGCAGCTGGCGAGCAAGTGTCTGGAGTGTAAATATTTAGGTATGTGTTGGATGAGAAGGGAACGGCATGATGCAGAGTGTAGTAGGAAAGTTGTGAATGGGCAGGAGGTTGCTGGTGCAATTAAATCGTTGGTTGAATTAAAGGGACTAGTCTTGAGTGCGCTAGGGTCTTACATGATGGTATGTTGTACCTGTTGTTATTGTATGTTAGTGAGACTATGGTCTGAATAAGAAGTATAGATTCTAAAGTTCAATGTGTCAGATGGACAATCTGAGCATGCTAGGGTGAAAAGAATTGATAAAGAGAGGAATGAACGTATTAGAGAGTGGTGTGGTGTGAAGAAAGGGGTAAATGAGAGAATAAATGAAAGTATGTGAGATGGTTTGGTCATGCTGGAAAGATGATGATAGTCGGTTGGTTAAGCGCGATTTGTATAGTGGTGAGTGTGTTGGGACCGACCGGCTGGGAGACCGAAGAGAAAGTGGATTGAGTCGGTGAACGGAATGTCTGAAGGAGAGAAATGTGAGTTTGGCAGAGGCGAGAATAAAGGTGCATGATAGGAGAGAATGGCGGGGTTTGTATGGGGGATGGTTGTGGCCCACCCTGGGCCAGGGGATGAACCCTTACATTGACGATTTACCATAGTGAGGGTCCGTCGCGGTCCCATGATGCTCTAGGGTGGATTTTCTGTCTGTGGACGGGTTCTCACTAATTAAGTTGTACAGAGGGGCGGTAAGGCTGGGCTTCTTTTCGACGTTTGTCATGTTCTTCTACTGCCTTTCTTTTCCGATGCTTGTACAGCACCTTACCCCCAATCTTGGGGCAAAGAGGAAGGTGAAAGAAAGAAAGAAAAGAATATATATAATTAAACATTACTCCTATTTATGGATTCAAAGATCCAGTCAAAAACATTTTTTTTCCAACTATTTACCGGCTCCAGCTGACGTGCATAAAGTGCGATATGTATACTATACATATATTATATATTATATATATATATATATATATATATATATATATATATATATTATAATTATATATAATATATAATATATATATATATATATATATATATTATATATATATATATATATATATATATATTACCTTCTGCCCCTATCCCACCTTAATTGGAGGGCCACACTGCTTCCAGGAAGCCGGCTGCCGCCACCGGGCGGTTCCACAGGTCGAGGAGAGAGGATATAGAGAAGTCGGCACGGGGGGCGTCGAGAGCAGGGCACCCCAGAAGGAGGTGCTCTATCGTATCTTGAGAATTGTGACATCTGGTGCAAGTGGGGGAGGTGACATTGTCTAATTTAAATCTATATTTATATTGCATGAGTTTTGGGTGGTGACCTGATCTGCTCCGTGCGAGGTCCATTTGGCCTCTTCTGGACAGCGTTTCTTCTCTAGGGGAAAGTTTTGGGGAGGGGGTGCTTAATAAATTGTTGTTTGGGCGGTTTTGAAGGTAAGTGTTTGTTAGATGGGTATGGATATGTGTAGTCCATGACCTATTGGGAGGGGGCGGGGGAATTATATTGTAAGTATTGTAATAGAATTGAGCTGATTAAAAAGGGGAGATTTTAGTCTTTGTCGAGGGGGATTGAAGAGAATTTGGTGACAAAGGTGGATTGTGTTACGGGTTTTCTGATAGAATTGAGTCCCCACCATCTTCAGATGTGTGGAAATGGTGAGGATGGAGGTTTTATCGTGCAAATGTTGGATTGGGGTGGTTTTAGTGCAACCTGTGATAATTCTGAGGGCTGTATTTTGAGAGATTTGTAATTTATTTGTGTTTGATTTTGAGAGTGCTGGGAACCATGCTGGAGAGGCGTAGTTTAAATTTGTTTTAAGAAGTTGTTTATATATAGTAGTGAGTGTGTGTTTCCTGTCTCTGAAGTTGTGTTGGGAAAGGGTTCGGAGAGTGTTTAGTTTTCGTTGAGTTGCGGAAGTGATTTGGTCGATGTGGGAGGAAAACGTCATGTGGATGTCATAGGTTATAAGTCCTAGTATTTTGGGGGTTTGTGATTATGGGATGGAGGGAGGATTGATGACGGTCAGTGGTTAAAAGGGTGATGGAGGATTTAAAGGGGGATGCGGTCATTCTGTTGGAGATTAACCAATTTTCTAATAAATGTAAATATTCTTGGGTATGTTGTGTGGCTGTGTTTATGTCTGGGTGTTGGGAAATAAGGCTGAAGTCGTCTGCATAAGTGATAAGTTTGGTGGAGTGGTGATGGGGTGGGCAAGGGGATCTGCATGGAAAAGGTGAATAAAAATGGAGAGAGAATGGCTCCCTGTGGGACGCCATTTTGTTATTTGATATAGAATCGGAGAGGTTGTTTTTGTATAGACTGTGTTTTGCAAAACGGTTGGTCAAGGAAATTGGAAAGTCCATGTTTTTGTCATTATTTTATAGAGGGGAATGGAGGATTTTTTGAATAAGGATGTATGTTGGGACTGTGTCAAATGCTTTGTTTATATATATATATATATATATATATATATATATATATATATATATATATATATATATATATATATATATATATATATATATATATAATATATATATATATATATATATATATATATATGTATATATATATATTATATAAATATAAAATATATATATAAATATACATATATTATATATATATATATATATATATATATATATATATATATATATATATATATGAGGCCTGGGTATACCAATATAAAATAGTTTTAGATACTACAATATGTTTTTTATTTCAAATATTTCAAAATGGAGACTGCTGTCTCTCAATAATCCTCTCACCAAAAAGAATTTTTATATTTTTTTTTTCAAATGTGGTAGGAAGCAGGTAAACAAAATTTTGCGCCACTAATATTTCTGTAGCATTGTGTGACACTAATGTATCTATACCCATTGTAGAGCAGGTGACAAAGATATTTAAAAAAAACTCGTGCCAGCTGAGTGGCACTTGAAAAAAATTATATATTTAATAGAATTGTTCAGTGCTAAGCGCTATGGCACCAAGAACGTTGGCTGCCACTAATGGCTTCTAATATTTAACATTGGGTGCCAACTAATGGCTTCTAATATTTAACATTGGGTGCCAACTAATGGCTTATAATATTTAACATTGGGTGCCAACTAATGTCTTCTAATATTTAACGTTATGTGCCACTAATGGCTTCTATTTAACGTTGGGCGCCAACTAATGGCTTCTAATATTTAACATTGGGTGTCAACTAATGTTTCTGGGTTGGGTTAAAGCGGGGCTGAAGGGTGTATCCAGCCACCATTCACTCCAGAAACATTTTCTACACACTACCTAATACTTAGAGATGGTTGTGTGTAGCCATGGGTGATTTGGTCGTATTTACCATAAACCATAAGAGATAGGGCTGAAGGGTGATTTGGTCGTAATTTACCATAAACCATAAGAGGTGGGGCTGTTCCCACCTTTCAGTTACAGTCACGGTAAAGATTCTGTTAAGTATAATAAGAAATATTACACTTATATTTAAATAGTGTATAATTAAATAATGACAAATAGTAACAAGGGGAATTAACTTATTTTAAAGTAATATTAATGCAAACATTGAAGTATCGTGTGATGTTAGCCTCTCCTCGCCCCAATACAAAGACTTTAGATCATTCAGAACATATAAAATTACAATCATATAAAAACATGATTTTATGGCTAGTTTAAAAAACAGTCAAAAATTAAGCAAAATAATAGCAAAGCATGACTATTTAATCAAAAAGTATACAGAAGGTAAAGAAGAAAATATAGTAAGAAATTTTGCACAATTTAAGATGAAATATAAGTTTATAAAAGCAGAAAGATTGTAGAGAAACAGTATGGAATGAACAAGTTATCGCTAATACATTATTTTGAAAAAGTTAGAGACTGGAATGAAATAAGAAATGGGAAGATGGTGAAGCCATGGCAGATTTTTCTTTGTTTTTTTAGGACAGAGGTCCAATCCTAAAGTATACTCCATGAATGAATTTTGAATTCTACTGGTGCTATTTATGGAATAGTTAAAAAACTTCCCTACAAACAACGTGGTAAGTGGAGAAATAAAGTTGATTTAGTATGTATGAAGAAAAAAAAAAAGGTAAATTTTAGTACATTTACAAAGTTTGTTTCAAAAAAGAAGCAAGAAAATGAAACACACCAACTGTTTGGGTGAACTACGCATTGGTACAAACCCAAACAAAAAAACCAAAATTACAAAGTTGAAAAGGTAAGTCACTTTTAACAAAAGACAATAATAATGGGGACCATAGAAATAAACAAATAAAATGTTTATAATAATAATGGATAATAATAAAATTAATAATGACAACAAAAAAATTACAAATAGTAATAATTATAGTAGTAATAAATAATAACAATAAATTCAAATGTGAAATATAATTTTTGCACAAAAAAAAGGATAATTCATAGTATAATTAAATGTAAATCCTAAGAAAAACAAATTCAAGATGAAATAACAAAGTTCCTTAAAGACAATAAATTATGCTTTAAGTGGGTTCTCAGAATTCAAAATTCATTAGTAGTAATTGTTGAAAGGCCAGCAAAAATTGTTTGAAAGAGTTAATAAGCATCATTTAACATTATTCATTAGAGAAAAAAGAATAGTGCCAATTAGCAAAAAGATAAGAGGCAAGATGCGGCCAAAATAAATCTCACAAGCAGCACTCATGTGAATTAGAGGATAAAGATCATAAAAAGGTGGTTTTAAAGTCAAAAAGAATCAGGAAAAGTATATGAAGCAAAAAAAACCTTTCAGACAAAAGTAAGTTAATAAAAAGCCTATTTATCCTGCGCGAGTACCAGGTTTAAAAAACCAAGCTTAAAAGGAAAGATATAAAGTGATTAAGACATACATTGGGTTTGATACATATTTTCATCAGCATGGTTTATATGGATATTTTTTTTAAATTGCTGCACCAGGAACCCTAAGGATTGTCATATATGAAAAACCTTTCCAGAAAGATATAGATATTACTATCATGTCTTGCAAAATAAAATAAAGACATACATATTAAACAATTTAACAAATTTATGATATTGAGATGAGGAAATCTGGGAAACCATAAATAATATATACTCAAAAGGAAAATTGGCCCTTTTAAATGGAAGAGAGTCCATCTATCAAATATATAAATGGATTAGAATACTTGAATCATGTGCCCTTCAAACCTTCAATTAAAATTCAAAAAGAGGGTTATTAATAGAATGAATCAAAAGTTAAATTGTTTAAAACCATTTGGAAGTAGGTAGAAGGTCAATTATAAACATCCCTTTGCAGGTTAAGTTTCATTAGATGGGCATTTTACAAGGTTCGACACCACGATGGTTTACCAAGCATTCATGAGTTTAAGATGTCATAAAACACAAATAACAGAAAATACACAACTAGCAAAATCATTGCCAAAAAAGAGCAAGTTTTTTGAAAAGAATCCTGAACAAGTCGTGACCAGGTGAAAAGGTTTGTGTTTGAAATGATCAAAGTGGAAAAGAATAAGGTTGTTGAAAACACATTACAAAAAAAACAACTATCTATAAAATGTCAAGTTGGTTACCATTAAAAAAGAAATCAGGCATGTTTATAACAACAAAAACAAGCATTAACACAAACTGTACTCTTTAAAAGGTAAATTTTTGAAAAATAAAGAATATTTTGTACCAGTTATAAATGAAAACTAGATGAAATGCTAAACTAAATTTTGCAAGAAAAAGATTGAGAAAAGAAAACATTGAAATATTAAACATTAATGACAGATTCTATTTAACCCACCATAGTGTATTCCATCCACAAAAGAAAAAATTGAGGGTAGTATTCAATGCAGCTTTGCCATACAATGTATTCTTAAATAATAGTTTACTCAAGGTCCAGACTATATTTCCAATCTACAAGGGCACCTTTTAAGGTCAGAAAAAAGAGAAAATATGGCTTTTTTTAGTAGGCAGATATGAGAAGAAGTTTTATTCCAAAATACAGGGTATTGGACCCAAAGATTAAAAGAATTATCAAGCTTTTATGGTTTCCAGATGGGTAAAATTTTAAATAAACTCCAGAAGAATATAAGTTTTTTAAAGTTCATATATTTGAAGTGTGAGCTCACCTTCAATGGCAAATTATGTCTTTTTGAAGCAAACAACACATGTAATTGAAGCAGAAAAAATCTGAAAGTTTATAGGCTAAAGATAACCATACTTAGAATTTCTATGTAGCTGTTGTTTAAAGGTGTGTTGAAATCAAGAAAATTGAGGGCTGTAGCAGTTTATAAGAAGTTAAGAAATTTTAAAAAATTAGTGGTTTTAATCTGCATCAAGTATGCTAGTATCAAAAGAAATTTTTAGAAAATATTGGTAAACAAAACAAAACTTAAGTAAAGATTTTAAAAGAAATAAAACTTTAACTTTGGATTAAAGATTAGCCTTCACAAAAAGTATTAGGCTTAAGTTTGGACCCAGAAATAGATTTAATGAAAACTAGAGTTGATATACAAAATAAAGAAATGACAAAAAAGGAAAGTATATGAAGGATGAGTGTTAAAACAAATCCAAAGTGGATTATAAAAAGCCCAGCTGCTATAGTAAGCTAAAAAGATTATTTCAAAAAATTTATGCGAAATTAAAAGGGTTATATGGGATTTTGATGGAATTTAACCATTCAGATATAAAAAAAAGTTATATAAAATGGCTAAGTGATGTTAATAAGCTAAAATGATTTTCAAGTCCCTAGGCCATATAATCCAAATTGTCTTTAAAGTATAAAAGTGTAGAAACATTAATTAATTTTTTTCAGATTGGTCTCAAATTGCATATGGCAGCAGTAGCATTATAAATATTCATTGGAGAGGAATGATGAAAATATATTGTTCATTTGGTGTTATCTAAAACAAGATTTGATTTCCATTAAATAATTTAAAAATTTGATGTTTAACTATTCCAAGAAATAAAAACTGAGTGCAGCAAAATTAGCAGCTAACCTTCACCAAATTTTTTAAAGATGACTAGATATGAACATAAGCGAAAAGTATTTTTGGATAGATAGTGAAAATTGGTTTTACAAATAGCAAAAATGAATCAAAAAAAGGTTTTTAAAAAATTGTTAACACAATAGAGTTAACTATATCAGATCACAAACAGATATAAAGCCAATGGATTATGTTTACCAGGTAAGCTAATATTAGCAGATATTTAGCAAAGGTAAAGGGATATCTGTTTAATGAGTAAGTTTTTGAACCATAAAAACTATTGGAGCAACTGGTCCAGGAAATTTTGTACAAAAGGACAAAGCATAATGGCCTGGAGGCAAAATAAAGAAAATAATTTAGATGATGATAAAACTGATTGGAAATTATAAAAACGTAAACCAGTAATGGCCATTACAACTACAAAGAAGAAAGTTCAACAGACAAGCTCATACATTTTGTCTCAGATTGGATGAAAATATAAAAACAAAAGTAGCATGGAAGTTTTTAAAGAGTTTTAAAGAAAATTTGCATAAAAAAAGCCTTGAATAAAAGGTTATGCAATGGACAACACAGAAATAAAAAGCGCACATTTCACCTTCTTTAAATTATGACTTGAAACTCCTGAAGAAATTCATTGATATAAATGGGAAAATGAAAAGGAATGAAGAAAGAAAGGGCCTTACCAAGAGGCACATTTTGGCAAAATTCTTACCATTTTTAGGATGATAATGGAATATTAAGAGTAGGGGGGGAAATAAATCTGAATTGATGTATCCTTTGATTTTTTTTAAAAACATCCCAATATTCTTATGGAAAGTCATAGTGACAATCTGCGAGATAAGATTTGAAGACATATGAAGTTTTCAAATCGCTCTTTTTAGAATAGATTTTAAATGCTTTAAAGAGTACAAATATCATTGGAGCAAGTAGAAGTTATTTAAGAAAGAATTTAAAGATAGCATTAATATGTAGGGGAAGCTCCATACAAGGCCAACTCAGCAGTTGATGGGGGATTTGCCCAAAGATAGATTAGAATGGGATGTACCACCATTTACAAGTATGGTATTGATTTGGCCTTTGGTCCTTTCTTATAGTGAGGGGAAGAGGGAAAAGTAAGGAAAAAAAGATATGGATTAATATTCACATGTTTAAGTAGTAGAGCAATACAGTTTAGAGATGTTATATTCATTAGATACTGATGCTTTTATTTCAATGCTCTAAGAAGATTTATCATCCCGTAGAGGGCAATTGAAATTGATCCGATCAAAATGGATTGAATTTGTGGGAAGCTAACCAAAGAATTTAAAAGGGACAACGTTTAAAATTGGAAAAAATAAATAAGCAAGTAAATAAATTTTTTGAGGCAAAAAAGAATACAGTGGGATATTTCCAATCCCCTCTGCATAGTTTCCATTAAAGGAGCTCATTTTTGGAGAGAACATTTAATAACTAGAACGAGAAAATAATATTACAAGCTTCAATCATTAGAACAGGCAACTTATTCAGGTTAACAAATTGATAACTTGATACACGTTTGTCTGTGTGAGAGATAGATTTCATGTATAAATAATAGACCAATAACAGACAGAATTTTAAAAGGAATTGGAAAAGATAGAAGCTTGACATCCAACTCATTTACTAACTCTTAAAGGTAATATTCTTTTCCTCCAGGATTATTCAGGACAAAGATTGCTTACTTAATAAAAGATGGAACAAGTTTCCAGTATCTTGCTGTTTTGTTTTGGAAAAGATGGAACAAAAATATGTCCCTTTATTGCAAAAAAAGAAGTAAATGGTTAGCAGAAAAAGAGAATCACACAAAGAAGGGGATTTAGTCCTTTTAATAGATGACTCAAAAACCAAGAAATATGTGGGGATTAGGGAAAAAATAGTTAAAGAAGTTTTACAAAAAGATACTCAAAACAGAGTGAGAATGAAGTAGAGTTTGGAATTTATAAGTCAATAACATGGGAATTTACTATTAAATTTACAACAACTTTGTGGAAAACAAAATTAGATAAACAAAAATTTGATCTTTGATAATGTTTACTGGAAAATAAAAACTATTAACTAAAAATATAAAAAAGAGTTATGATCTTATACTATAATTATAGAATAACTAAAATTTAATATTGTCTTAGCAAAAAGGGGGAAATATGTTATATTTTGCATTTTAAAAAATATAAAGAAAAAGGAAACAAAAATTAATAATGAAGCTAAAGAAAAATTTTTAACTTATAAAATACTTAGCCCTTCTATGAAATAAAAACATTACCAAAATATGTAGAATGTAAGAAAAAAGCAAAAAATGATTTGCAAAAACACGAGAAGAGAAAAAGAAAATTGCTGAGGAAGAGTCTGAAGAACATATAAACGGGCTCGCGCTACTAGGTCCAAGCCGTCGGAGACGAATTACGTCACCGTAGCGCGGCACGACTCTAAGGGCTTGCAAAGTCAGAGTCAAGGCTAAAGGAAAAGTCCCCCGCGAATACTATTAAGGGAGTGACAACATCCAACACAACATATAGTTATTAATGAATTGAATAACGTCGTACATGGATCTATACGATTTGCGCGCGCAAGGGAAATTCGAAATCTAGTTAATACGAGTAGCATAATTGCAACGGGAAATTCCCTCCCCACAATTATTCGCTCATTGCCAAGCTAACCCGCAACGCTCGCCGCTTGCCAAAATAGTAGAAGAAGAATGAGAATCTCAGATATTATTGTGTCTATTAGTTGTATAACGCTTGCTTCCTCGTGCATTTTGCCTCGTACCTCCTAGGCGGGATAGGACGATTCCTTCGCATGCCGAAAGATCCTGTATTCCTACTATGTAAGATTAGCGCCGTATCATCCAACGTGCGCCTCTTGGAAATAATTCTACAATAAGCTAAGTGAAATACGTTTTAAAATGATTAATGGGGGGGGAGGTGATGTAGTATAGCATGAAGATTGAAGTCGTTCAACGCGTTTAGGTAGTAAGATGAAGAAGCCACGGAAGAAAAAAATTTGGTAACTACTCAATACATTGCTCGATAAACGAAAGGTAAAAACCGTCGTACATACAGCCTCAAAGTGAGATTCTATCTGAGAAGTGCACAATCCGAATAATGTGGAGAGACGCACACATGCTATGTATCCCGCCTCATTATATAGAATAATTAGAAAATTAGTCACACAAATCTGTATTCACAGAGCAACTTTATTATTAATAGACGTATGTGCAAGCAATCTGGATTGAGAGGATTCAGCAAAGCGTTGATGTCACAAGTTGTGTATCCGGGTTAGAGAAAAGGACTTCGTGATATTTAAAGAGGTGATCTTGCATGGATGGCCAGCTTCTGGCGCTGTCACAATCTCAGTCCAGCTCGAGCGTGGTATGAAGATAGCTACCAGTGCAAGCACAGTTTAGCGATAGCTGGTTATGGATGCTTGTTATTCCTTGCTAGTAGTTATAGTAAACATTAATCGATATAAAGTTGGGTTGAAATATAAGTCGTAAGGGCATATTGAATTATGTTTTTATTAAAAGATATATATGTTTTCGAGTCTGTAGATTTCGAAAATATTGGTTTCGGAAAGAGTGAAGAAGGAGAAGAGAGAGTAGAGAGAGAGAGAGTGAGAGTGAGAATATAAATAGAGATAAATTGCTGATTGCGTTTGTTGGGGTGAATTGATGGAGACGTAGAAAGAAATGTCGGCGTTTTGAGCATACAGAGTGAAGATCGTGTGAAATTCGCTGTATAAAGAATGGCAAGAGGCGGAACCCTCCACACGTTCCCCCTGCTCTCTCTCATTGTCCTCTAGCCGAAGAGCATACGCAGTGCACGCGACAAATGCTACCATTAGCAATATACTAGGATAGTAAAAAAATAGTCAGAAAGATGCAAGATCATATCAGAATTTAAGAGTGGCGAGGTGATATAGGAGAAAGTGATAAGAAAAAACAATATATGCGTGAGGAGAGCGTAGCGAGAGGTGCGAGTGAGTGGTGTTACAAAAGATCAAACAAAATATATTGGCTGCGTAACAAAGTTTTCACATTTAATAAAGCTTACTGTGGTGCGAGGTGCGAGTGAGCTGAACGATGAATTTAACACAACGATATAACTCTTTCCTCTTTCAATCTTAATAAACTAGTCGTGATATTAAAATCGAGTTGAGCGATGGGAGAGATATATGCAGAGAGTGTGTGCAAGAGCGATAGTCGAGCGAGTGATGCTCTAGTGATGAATGTAGTAGAAGTGAGAGCGTGAGAGCTGAGTGAGTGTCATAGTTGCTCGTCGATAGTGAGACAGAGAGTGGTGGAGCGGTGAGTGGGTTTAAGCGTTGCGTACGCTTCCGATAATGTCTAATGTATAGTTGTTCTCTAATATATTTTGCATTAATATCTCCTCTAAGAACCATTGTGTTCGATATTTATTACTTCACTTAACGATAATATGTGCAAAGGATAAAGAAGAATTCGAATAAGTATTTTGCCACTGATTTGTATATTAAGCGTTTAGACGAAAGAGAGTGTGTGAGCGTGAGTGAGCGTGTGTGGTATAATAATTATTCATAACAAAGAGCCAGCGGTAGATAATGTTATAGCTAACGTATACCAAAGTTTTGGCGAGTGATGTGAGAAGTGAGAGTGAGTCAAGCATTAGCGTGTGAATTAGTGTTCATATACGTACTAGGTGGCGTTAGTGATAAAACGACAAACCTTTTATATATGAAGACGTGAGTGGACACATCTTAAGCTAAAGAAGAAACTGCGGATGAGACGTAGAGTGAGTGAGCGAGAGCGTGAGTCCGAGAGACTTATATAGCGATACGAGATGAAAATGATAATGCGTGAGGCGATGAGCTGAGCTCGAAAACGACTCAGATGCGCGTGTTCGATTAGACTAGGTGATTTTATCGACGCGTAAATCTCAGGTCCACATTACTCGAATATGAGTTAGTTTAACGGAGAAAAGAATGCGAACAGTAACTTAATATATTTTATAAAGTCAAAAATTAGCATAACCTTTAACTGATCACGCATAATCATAAATACCGTAATTAGTGAAGAGCGATAATGGCATATGTATATGATTATATTATCAATGAATATTTATAAAAGACTAAAAAAAAAAATAAATGAAACAAAAAGCGATACTGAACAGATTATTACAACAATTGTAAGTAATCATAAAGCATAAGAAACAGTTATGAGTCAATAAATTAGCGTAATATAGGCAGGAAGTAAAATTGCGGATTTGATATTTTTGTTGAACATATAATAATTTTTATTGACTTTATTGAGGTAGGAGCATAGAATATGACAAAAAATTAATAAGTTTATTATTTTAATAATATATAATTGCATCTATTCCAGAGAAGCATAGTTCTAAGTCAATTAACTTGGGTACCGTTCTATATATATCTACTCTCTAAAGATTCAACAACTCCTTTGAAAGTAATGGTAAGTATAATAGGATCACTTCAGCTGCTAGCATAAATCCATTATTTCTGGCAATATTTTGTGAACAGGCATCACACATTCCCTCATAACTCAAGAGAGAAGTAAATACTTAAATATGAATCTATCCAAGCTGATAGTTATTAAACGTATTGCCTTGTATTTATTAGTACTGAGTCATATTACGCGACAACACCACATGTTTTTCTGCTGTTTAAATGCTCATCATAGGTAACACATGCAAAATTATTGATAACCCGAAAAATCTCTCTCGCACAAAAATATATATGGTGTGAGTTAATTCGTTTTTTATTTTAAGCAATGCGTGTATATGATATAAGTCTCATAGTGTTCTATAGCAATAGAAAATACCTCATACACCATAGTCCATTCGACAGAAAAAAAAGGTAACATCAACAATCGATAGATGGTTGGTCCAGTAATGTGGCGGTAGAGGTCTGAAGGATGATGTGGATTTTTTCAAGTTCCGCGTGCGCGTGTGCGTGAGATGTGCAGCGCGTGAAGCGAAGAAGAGAGTGAGAGAGTAGGAAGCTGCTGGAGAGTGAGTGGTCATGAGTTGGCGTGAGAATTCGACATTCTGCACGTCTCTCGGTCTTCACCTCCATGTCTAGAAATCGTGTTGCACGTGAAGCGTCGGAGTGCGATTTCGTGCTCGAGTGCGCAATTCCCACTCTCATCCTCTTATCCATGAGTCGTTACAGCTGTCTCAGATGTTATATGCGTCAAGAATAATCGTTGGATGTGTTATTTCTTCTGATCGAGCAAACATATAATTTTGTTTGCTATTTTATTTTTGACCCTCTGGCAGTGGATAATATTTCAATACTAAAACAAGTAGTCACCGCCAGTGTTGGTTACCGATTAATAAAAAATGACACATGATGAGATAGCTTGGTCACCCCTGTTTTAATATATCAGACGAGACGATTAAATCGAAGATCATCGGGACCAGTACAGCGAAAAAAAATGTCCTAGCGTACAACGTTCGTAAACCAACCCTTATAGTTAGAGTGAGTGTGCTTGTCGTGTGCAAGCGCAGATAGAAAAAGAGACAAGAATACAACGCACGAACGAACCATATCAGTTGAAAAGGGTAGTGTTCGTCGTAACACACACAACAACAACAACAACAACAACAACAACAACAACAACAACCACAACAACAACAAACATAGTTACATAATAAAAGACGTTTTATTACCAACGCACGAATTATGCTAACGTAACAGTGTTTCACATTAATAAAGACTAAAGCATAGCATTGACCGGAACTAAGATATAATGTACAATAACGAAATCTAAACACCTTATGCTAGAATAAACAACTAACATAACAAAGTTCCATACTTAACCAGCAGTAAAGTACCTAAGCCACAGCATACCCAAAAACGAAGCCTATCCACACTTTTTTCAGGCATGATCGTTCTAAAGCATATCGATTGTTAATTTTACGATTAACAACTGATTTAGCGTAGCACAAACGCGCACAGATAAACAAGCACAAAAATTCTTTATATACTAACCCATCGAATATATTGCTAACATAACAGGTTTTCACATTAATAAAGCTAACAGAGCATCATATGAACTAAGAAAATAATGTACAACGATATATAAACCAATAAAGCACAACTTGAAAGCAGTAATAATATATGGGTAGTGCATCCACTCCAACAGATACTACAATATATATTCTGGTTAAGAATAACATAAGACAATTAGCAAACAATTAACGATGGACAAATTATTACACTTTTCAGATAGTTACGATATGTATACTGTTTCGCATAGGAGTTCAAGAGTTCGTGACTGATCATATCTCTCTGTTAATGTCCTCTACATTAGAAATTACTCGACCAGCTTGCTGTAATCTCTTCATCTTATGACAAAACTAATCATGCTTGTCCTATATACCAGACATTGGATTCGCACGAGAGAAGAACTGATAAACATTACAACAGATAGTTTCTATTCATAACGAACTAGCCTACACACAAGTAACACAGTTATAGTTAAACTCGTCTTCTTTACTTTGCCACGTAACATCTCGAAAATTACTACTGCTGTAGGAAGTTTGCAAAAAAACCTTCAAAACTGACACAATATCAAAAAGCAAACCAAGTAACACAGCGTGTTGACATGAACTTCAGATTCATCGACAACATAACCACTTTAACCATGGAACTGAAGAATATAATTGTACGAACGCCCCAACCACAATACTACCCATTATAAGCGTAGCGAACAATCTCATCTACTAATTACGATAACAAACTTCCGCACTATAATACAGCGGTAAAGTACCACTAGACACTTTCGTAACAAAACGCAACCTATCACACTCGCTCTCTCCTTTTCATAGAGGAGATATAACTACTTCTTGTGTGAACCTTTAATTTGTTAATGATTGAACATCAGTTACACATTATATAATCACTAAAAGTTGCAGTACCAACTCTGCGCATCATCACTGGCCTTCATTTTGTACATGACTAGGATACTATCCGGCTGACTTCTCCAAGTTTATACACCATTTTCCACAATCACAAATTCCAGCCACTAGTCGACTACGTCTGAAATTACATACAACAAGACTATTACAACTTACGACATATCATAACCTCGTCTAAATTACATAACCCCCATCGAATAATTGCCAGTAAGCATAACTCGTATTCTCTCAACCAAAGACATAACAAAAACATACAAACAATCATACCTAAAACTTTTATCCTGACATTAGCATAAACATGATTCTGTGAATAAAAACATATTCACAGTAAATGTGCTAAATAGTTTCTACTGAATTATTACAAGCCAGTATAGATGCTGTAAATCAGTGAAACTCACATACTCAGCTCCATCATCGAGCACGTACGCTCCTTCCCATCCTCTCAAGCTCCCGGCTGTGAGTCATTGAACGTATTAGATTCTCAAGTTCATACTATAAATATACGAGTATCTACGTTTTGGCTCACACCGAATAACATAATAAATATAGCAACGTCTAGCTCAAATTCTGCTTTATCCTACGACAACTACGAATATATGATTAGGGACTCATATCTCAAAGTTGTTAGAGCATCAAATTAAAGTCATACGCCATCATCATTCACCTCTGCTTAGACTAGAGACATCATACAGTGTACAATGCAATAGCCTAACTACTACGCCTCGACGTATAAAAATATATTCAGCTATAGATGACAAATTATATATTTTCCTCTCTAATTCTTACATTCGCAATTTGAAATATCTCCCATAGCTTTGTCAAAAGTCACAGAGGCTAACAGAGTGATACAAACTTACTACGATATTGCTTTTCCACACTTTTCGTACATTTGTCAACGCAACAGGTAAAACGCACTTATTAATATACTCTAACGAAAATCCTTCTTTAACAAAGTGGCCAATCTACTCAAAAGATACCACATTCATCTGAACTCTGAATTAGACACTACCCTTACATTCATAAGTGTGCCGTGTTCTATTTCTCGCAGGTTATCACATCATTATTATGAGCCTATTAAGACGATCTAAACGTCATGACATTTCAGCAAAATATTTTCTTAGGGCCCACTCTCTCCTAAACACATACTTACTCAACTAATAAACTTACTAGCGCTACATCGTAAAATCATCGACAAAATCAATCAAAGATACACGTATAATAACACTCTTTAGCATATTCTATCCTCTACAAAACAAATCGTCATCAGTTCGTCCTTATAAATCATTTATTTCATATATCTGTCACTCTACATGTCATACAAATACGAATACTCTGTAACATAACGGCTGAGCACAACACAGTCTACGCAATAAACAGTGTTTTCATCAACAGACATAGCAATTACCTTCCGAGAGAAAACCCAGGGGGATGCTCCCCATGAAGGGTGTTAAAGAATCCATGCTGAGGGAAGCAGGATCACACCCGAAAGGGGATAGTAAGCGAGAGACATTATCCACCATCCAGAAGTGAGAGCGTGTAAGGCCTCAGCCCTTTCCCACCACAACCTCTTCTATTGAAAATTAATTCTAATTAAGAATCATTGGTTGATTATATTGAGACATAATACTTCAGCAATCATCGTACAGAGGTAGTCCGCATATATGACTACCACTAGTAGAAGCACAGTAGCGTAAAGCACTGTAAGTCACCTCTCGTAGGTCACCATATCACCACAAGAGAGAATGATGAATGACCCAATCTCACGCAGCGAGGTCACCCTGTAAGGAGCGCGCTGTACAGCGCGCTGTAAGGTATGACATAAGGCACATCCCCAAAAGGCTTGCGCCACATATACCGCTTACATCACCCCTTCAGATAAATATTTGTCTGGTTCGAAGTACCCTCTCGAGATGGGTCTTCCATATTATGCATACTCTCTTAGGGGGTGATCATCAGAGAATAGCTGCATTAACTACGCACAGTGCGACTTGTGACTATTTAGCTGCTATTTACAAACTGTTCGCCTACATGTACTCGAATGCGTCTGTATGCAAAACAGATCGACCCTTATACAGTGGTTAACCTCGAGACTGCATATTTTCTCGAAACGGCGCAGGGCTAAGTCGGCTGACCAAATCATCGAGCCTTATGTATTCACCTGTAACCAATCAGCTAGAGTGGTAAAGCCCGTCTACTTACAAAAATCATGCACACTCATCGGGACGTTAGCCATGTACCCTTCCTACACAGGATATTCAAAAGCATCCTGCTCTAGGGGGCTGCAGTCCTACAACCTGGCTATTCTTTTCAGAGGTATATTCGTATCTCCGGCGAAAACCGGTAATTGTCTCTGCTTTGTATAATCTCTTGGTTGATTGGGATAATCTGACTAAGCCGATTCAAACACAAGTTCACTCTCGCCTTAATCACACTGTCTATCGGTACCCTCCCTTTGGTCTATCACGCTTAAAATTACTTATGACAATTGGTGGAACAAATATATGACTATGACAATGTTAGCAACGATGATATGCAATGATGACATTGTCATTTGCTCCAAGATCCATTAACTGTATGTTGATCTTGTACGTATGACATGTGATTAGAAACGTAGAGGCTTATAATTTGAACGCGCTACTCAAGATATTTTCTTGGTGAGTTAATGTTAGGCGCTCTGAATGCTCACATAATGAATTTTTGCCTACTAAGTCTTACGCGATTTACTTCGCCTCAAATTCAGGTTTATCCAGAACTGATTGTTATATTCTACTCGCAATATACGAGTGACTACAATATGTTTCATGAAGAGGTTAAAATTAGTGTCAGCTATTCATCAGATTCACGAAGATCAGGTCCGACATCATTTCTTACTGACTACGATAGTGAGGTCACTTTTGTTAAGCGGCCAGGATTTGTTAGGGTAGAGTATAATATGGATTTTTCTTCTACCTAGATGTAGAGCTTTTGGTTATATGAATGTTATTTAATGCATAATAATTCTTACTTCACGAGAAAGTCGCGACTCAACCCACCATCCATCGAGTATTGTATGATCGTTAGCCTCGTTACTACGCCTCTATGTTAAAAAGTTAGTGGCAAGTTATTCAGGATCTTAGCTGACGCAGTTTATTACTGATCACGCCTGCTAGGTATGTATCCTAATACGACTCATATGACAATTTTAGTACTTATATTTCCTTAAAGCTATACATCCGGTCTGACTCGCATCGTCGATCATATCTCTCTCATTGATTCGCTAAAATACATATTGATTTTGAACATGATAAGTTAAGTTCACTATATGTGTGAGCCTTGTCAAATGTTCACTGATACACAGAATCCTTATTTTTTGTTTATGTTTACTCCACCAAATGATAATCTCTGCAATCTATGACATCATACTCTATTATCAATTTCAGATGTAACCAGAACTATGTTATCTTACAGACCGCTTGAACTTACACACGGGTCCCTTGATGAACAACTCTGTTTGCACCATGAGCCGTCCACTCACTGAATCCAGCTGCGCGATAGAAATATTGCTCATTAGATCATAGATTCTTAAGTGAGTATACTGCACCTATCTGGACACAGAAACATTACGCCTTTATCTGACTGATTATTTTATTCATAAGACACTTATTTTATCTCCCTCATAGCTCAGTACCAGCGCAGTAACACAATAAAATTTAGTAATATTTTTTTTATCTGAGTTACTGTTAAATAGCACATCTAATCTCGAGGGAGGAAAGATTATGAATCGTATGTTCAGATACGAAGTATTCTTTCGATATAAAGATGGACATCAGAAATATTGTATAATATATTTTTTTTTCTTTAAGGATTTTTATATGTTCAAATGTACAGACAGAAAGTGAGTAAAACAACATATTGTAGATACAGTCTCGCGACTCTTCATCATTCTGTCCTTATGGCTGACTCTAGACATGGTTTTATGCTAAACTTTTTGTTACCAATTGATATACTCGATTTAGATTAATAGAGTTACATAATTTATAAATAAATATTTTGAATTGATATGGGTAGAGATAGATGGCTTAGTCGAAAAGTGTGATAGGTATGACGATTTAGTGTACGATAGTGTGTGTGTGTGTGTGTGTTGTTAAGGTCGGAAGTTTGTTAATGTTAGGTTTATTTACAGTAATCGATATGGGATATATAGTAATAGCGTTTGTGTCCGATCTTCCTGTAACATTTATCTTCTTATTCCGTATGCAGTCTTAAATTATCACTACTTCTCGCGAATCTCCTTATTAATGTCAAAAACAAGTTGTTACTGTCAGCAATATCATTCGATTGGTGTTAGAGTTTCCCATATTATAAAAAGAAGACTCAATATATATGTTGTTTGATCATGTGCTTATTGGACATTACAATAAACTTTGTTATGTTCTATCTCCAGTGGTTGATACGGAATATAGAGATAACCTTGATACCTGCATCATATAACTTTGGACAGATTTATAGACTAAATCCTTCGATTAATAAATATTACAGTTCCACGTCAATGAGATCACAAATTAACCGTATCACAGAATTCTTATGTGTGAGATAATGTGCTAATGGAAAAAATGTACACGATCGAATCTAGGTCTCATCTGCATTTATTTTGATGACTGCAATATGTTCACATTTCATACCTTTAATCATATACAGGAGTGTTGTTAAGTCGTAGCCTCAACATTTCTGTTAATGTTAACCTTTATTCGTGCTAAGTCCTGCTAGTATCATTTTCCATTATTGTCAAGATAACGTTGATACATTTGATTATATACTCTAGTTCATGTATAGCATGACACTTATTTAGATAGACTTTATTAAATAAGATGAAAAACCCATTGTTACTGTTAGCTCCTAGTATCTCTCAAGTGCTTATAGGTCTCAAAGAGTATGAATAAACGACAATTCTCTATTCCTTGTGAATCGCTTCACATCCTGTTTATGGACATGAATCTCCACCTACTGGTAAATGCTACGTGATAATCAGTTAGTTAATAGTTAAAATTAACAATATATTGGGTTGAGAGCAACTATGACCTGAAAAGTATGGTGAATTCAGGTTACGTTTGTATGCTTGTGCTATGTACAGTGTTACTGCTCGTCTCAGCTACTTAGATCGGTGATAGTTAAGATTCAATCGTTCAGTGCGTTCTCCATCTTACTGTCGCGAAAGAGAAGAGTGTATTAGTACTCTTCTCTCTCTAATGGTACGTTTTATATACTTGGCTCTTCCGGAGTTTCTCCTAAGTATAAGCTTCTCTATTACCTGCGCGCGCGTGAAAACATATGTTACGTTCTAGCATGTTTCCGAGTTAGGTTCGCGGCGCATTATTATACATCAGGATACCTTATTTATTGTACTGATCTAGTATTGTGTTGTTGTGTGTATTCATAACGAGAACTATACTACACCTCTATCTTGTGATAGCTTGCTTGATTAGATAAGGTTCGGTTCGATTCCCGTGCTTGTTACTTTATTCTCGATATACTATTCTTCTGCAATGAGTTTGAAAGAAATTTAATAAGTACATCTCCTTTCTTACCGTAGAAGAAGAGTGTCTTACGCATTACGGAATTTCCATTACTGAAGAACCTGGACGAAACATCGCGTCGTTTACTGATCACTCCCATTTCACAAAAAGAAGTGCCAAAACCCGACAAATGAGAAAGACCAGAACGGATCTTCAAGACGACCTGATTTAACCAAAACCGAAGTAAACAGATTTTGTGATATTTCCGTGGGTTTCTTATACGTGTCGGTAATAATGTTAATATATAGTATCTATATATATATATATATAGTTAAATATGTATCAAACTATTAATATGAGTTAATATTATTATTTTTATAAACTATATACTATATTATATATTGTTATATTTAACATATATCTAGGATCATGACAGTAATATTATAATAATAGTGTGACAAACCTCATATATATTATATATATTATAACATATATATTAACTTTTTATAAATCTGATAATTTATAAATCTTATATTACTATATTTCTTGATATATATTAATTATATATATATATATATATATTCTACATATCAATCCTAACCATAATTACCCTCAACAAAGTTATTATAAAAATAACATGAGAATATACTTACTTATATAATACACAGAAATAGACATTCTCCTACGCCATCTCACACATGTTTTGTTGATATCTTCACGAGGTGTTATCTTCGTTATTCCCAACGATGTCATTTATAAATATATATATGTTAATCGTAAAGTCACTTAATGAATGCCCTTATAACGCATGCTTGTTCACTGCCTAGATATATATATAGTGGTCAAATAATGTAGTCCCTTCTTTATTCGTTTGTCTGATGCAAGGGAAAATCTTTACGGGATCAACGCTTATACGCCAAATTTTTCTAGCTATCGCAGAGCTGTAGGGTGAGGTAGGGGGTAGAAGATGGATTCCTCCATATGCTGTATCTCCGAGAGTGATAATCGTATCAGACTTAAGTGGAGATCATCGTAAAACTCGCGAAGATGGCCGTCATAACGGGTCTAGTCAATAGAATAGGGACGTTTCGTGTGTGTTATACGTGGATGGTGGGATGATAGACATAAGTCTAAAAAACAGTATGATTGTGACGCCGAAAAAATAAATAAGCATGAGACAGATAGGTGTAATTGACTCCCATCGTTGGTCGTGACTTCAGTAAATGTAACGCACATCGTGCATAAGGTGTTATGTCACTGGTTCAACTGAAGAACATGGTATAAAAAGTGATTCTGTACAGGTGGCATTGCGAGGAAAGATAAGAAAGGACAGAGAAAACTATGAGATTGAATTTAACCAATTCACACTCATTAACTCGCTATGTTCTTCATCGAACTTGGCGGACCTCTTAACCTAGTGTAACATGATAGCGAGGATTGTTAATTGCTCTATCGACTAAGTGAGTGAGTTACCAGCCGAAAAATATGTGGTTTCCGAGTGTCTATTGTTATATAGTAATGCCTGCGTCATACAGAGGAATGCGCGAGAAAGAGGACTAGTTAACTATGACGAGTCCTAGTGATAGGATGAGTTTTGTGACGTTCTCTCTTGAGGTGATAATTGTGAAGCGTACGTAGACATGCACAAGGTGAGACGTAGGACTGAGAGAGATCAGAATATGGCGCAGAGAAAAAGATGGTTAGTGCAGCTGAGAAGCCTTGTATGACTGTACATTCTTTCAAAGGGTGGTTGAACTTAGGAGAGATAGTATAGTAGACGTACCCAAGTTAATGTTTGAATCGTATGTTTCTGACTGAATGAGATAGAGATTATGATAGTTTGAAGAGAAGTAGAACTTATGTTTTTGATGGATATGTGAGTGATAACGCTCTTTTCGAATGAAAGGATTGATTTGTTATGAGAAGAATGAAAACTGGTGTTTGAGCTTCCCCGGCCTATGTTCGCTTTATTGACGTAAAGTGTGTAATAGATGAGCTGTTGATATTGGATCTGAGTTTATGTTGTGTTAAAGTAGAGACGTTGAGATGTGCATATTTTAGCTTGTACATGAGGATGTGAGAGAGACCTGTTACTTGTAGTGATTGCTTGTTATGGAACACCTATAGGATCACTTTTATTGTGTCAATTTTGAAGTGTAGGTTTAGTTGACTGGGATTACCTCAGCCAATCATATATGTGTTGGTATATGATAGAGCAATACATAACTCTACTGATTAAGTGTAAGTGATTCATCCACATTGTATAAGAAATTAGAAAGAAGACTATGGGGTGATAAGTAGTGTGAATGGATTTGTGTTTTGTGTGGCAGTCATGTGGTTATAGACTAATATTATCAGCATAGATATGATAGTATCCTCGGAACATCCATAACCATGGATCTGCTAGAAGTCTATCATTAGAACAAGATGATAATAATGTTCGTATCGCTCTTATCAGCAATGTTGATGCATGTAGGTTATGTCGAATGAACACAAATTATATTATATTACTTTTAAGTAATGATAAAGTCTTGAAGATCTTATTATATTAATATGTATAAATCATATATGTTATAAATCATAATAGAGTATACTCATGGGTCTGTATGATAATTACATAGGAAAATATAGTAAATTTTGTTATACTGTATAAAATATTATTATGTTTAATGTAAAATTAACATTGTTATGTTTTAGATATGATAGACAAAGTGTGAATAAGTTACAGTTTTTGGATGTTTTATGTTAGTAACTTTACTGTTGTTAAAGTGTGAACCTTTTAATAAAGTTAACCTTTTATATATTCTACTGTTTATAGATATGTGAGCTATAGTTATTGTCTAGTGATGGGTTATATTCATAAGTTCAGTGATTGATAGCTAAGTAAGCTTTTATTATGTATGTAAAATATCAATTTAATAGTGAGTGAATTTGACGATCAGCAGATGATATTGTCTTGATCTTTGTATAAGAACTTGATTGTGAGTATGTTAGTGATGATTATCCGCAAATGAGAATGAACACGAATTTATGTGACTTTGAAGGTAGCAATAGGAATGCAGTAAGAGATGAGAGGCAGGATGAGGGAGGAGGAGAAGTGATCCAACGTGTGAAGGTTGAGGAGATAGTGTTGAGACCTTGAGGGTTGTTTACTGTATTAGTACAATAGAGATTTAGCATGATGTAGTGAAAAGAGATCATGGATTCACAAAACCTCGTGCATATATTTCTGACGCGGTAATCTCGAATATGCGAAAAGAAAATGAAGTGATATTTTTATATATCTTCTTATCTTTTTTATTATTACTTTTAGTACTGTATTATATATCAATTATGATAATATTAATTTACATATATAACCGTTGGTAATCATTACAACGTCCTGAGAAAAGGAATTTTGTAATAATTTTATTCATTTTTCATATTTCTCTCTTAGAAATGTGGGCTAGCTTTTTCTGAAATAACATATATAAAGATGCAAATATTGTTGTTTGACGAATGTTTATTAACTCGGCCACCGCAGCGGCTCCAGCCACCGGAGTGCACTCTGGGGGGTTAGCCAAGGGCTCGCACGTCTATATGGAGATCCATTATACCAAGTCTTTCTAGAAACTCAACTCTGAATCCTCATCACCAAATTTTCAAGCTTTATACGATCAAGGTGATGATTTTATGTTGTTTTAGATATATTGGGAGGTGGGGGTATGGGGACCGTAACTTCGTATACAATTGGAGGGTATTATCACTCACAAAGTAAAATGCATATTTGTTCTATATACGAGTCACCCGTGCGCGCGCATATAGCATTCCTTTGATTCTGAAACCCGTTACTCGTCCCAGATAGCGTCAGATGCGCGGCTCTCATGACTAATATTACGTCGCAGGTCTACATCGATCTGTGTGGCATGGCGAATAGTAAGCAACCGCGTGCATGATTTAGCGGTCGACAAGATCAGGTACCATGCTACTGCACAAACGTAGAGATAATACACCAACGAAAACTCGTATTACTAATACAGGAATCGTATTATTTTTACCGGCGATCTCCTAGACTCGATTTCCTTCTCTCGGCAATATCGAATCTAATCGATCAGTATAGTTATTCCATAAGGTAACATAATAGTGTAATTGATATATCGTACCTATGTGTATGCCGTATATAATATATACTAACGTACAGTCAGCGTGAGTCGCTCAAACTGACGCTAGATAGGTAATCGTTGCGTCATCATCAGACGTAGCATACGTTACTCAGTCATATGTTCTACAGCTTGTAATGACCTCATAACTACTCATTAGGGAACTATGTATACTTAATAACTCGGGTGTCTATGGTGTTTAAAGCTACTACCCTAAAGGTATTATAATCGCATAGTGATTACTGTACCTAGTTATCATATATTAGGTATATTATTAACTTACATCTAAATTTATAAAATAGTATAGTATTATTCAATATACAGATAAGCTGGGCTAGGGCGCTCGTCGGGAGGTAGACCCTCCCTTCATCTAAACCTATTAATTATATGTACCTGATGGGAGAGGACCTTTACTGAAATTCTTTCACTCCTGGCCCCGTTATCGAAAGGCTACTTATAAGATACAGCATAAATACTAGACTGTTTATAATCCAAGTTAATGTTAACATGCGAGTTACCTTAGGTTATCACTATACTATACCTTCATATCGTATATATAAGGTTTAGGTTAGAGGTGATAGAGGCACTACCACTCGTTACTAAATCATATATATATAATATATATATATAATAGTATATATACGCTGGATACTACTAATTCACTAATAGGTAGGTACTATATACGTACTATAAGGCCTAATTATATGATACTATCATCATATACCTTATACACTCTATCGAGTTACTAAATATATTATATAAGTGAATATGTATGGAATATAGCCTATATACGTATACACTTATACTATACATATATCAAAAATGAGTAAGGCTTAGTACTATATATATACTACTCAGTATATATATATATATCAGTACGTCAGGTAAATATATATAAATATGGATAAAATATAATAATTATATATTTGTTTTAAAAAACTATATAAAAATATATATATTAATATATATAGAATTATAAATAATAATAAGGTGTAGGAAGGTATTCCATTATATTATTAATTATAATATATATAATACAATAATATACTTAAAATATATATATATATATATATAATATATATTATACATAAATTAATATAATATATATATATATATCTCTAAAGTTAATATAATATATATATTATTTATACTCAGGTATTATTCTAAATAATATTTTATACTATAACTAGTAGGTAAGAAAATCATAATCTAATATTATGATTATAATTATATATTACTAATATATATATAATATAACTTAATATATATATATATATATTATAATAATTATATATATAATATACATATATATTTTATATTATATATATTTATATATATATACTAAATATATAAATAATAACTAATATATGTATATATATTGTAATATATTAATTATATGTATGGCTGTACGATAGATACTATCCATGTAAAATAATTACTGAGATTTATACCATCAGTACGGAGTCCGGTCAGCTAACGAGGTCATCTGTGAAGCTCTCCAGGGTAGTGGGATTTTTTTACTAGTAATGTCCGACAAGTTGACCTCACTTTAAAAGGTGATATATATATTATAAAAAATAGGTAGGGCTAGGTATACTAGGTCTGGGCTTTCATATTTCGATCATTCGAATTCATATATTTTGATCTAGTACATGTACTGTATGTCCAGGTGTCATGTTTGCACGTCACTCATTATACCCCCAGTCTAATTTTGGGACTGGGTGAGATTAAACGTTGCTTACGGTACTTCATTCGTGTCTTCATCATTCTATCTATCTAATCTTCTTCATTCTTCGTTCTTCTTCTTATCTTATCTTCTTCTTTCTATCTTCTAATCTTACTTATCTCTGATAATATTCTTCTATCTTCATCTTCATTCATATATCTAATAAGCTTCTAGTCTTATATTGCCAGAATTACTATATCTTAATTATAAAATAAAAAAGTTTTCCTTATTTACTATTTAAAATATCTCTCTCATATAAAAAACATTAGTATAGTACTCAATATACACTAGGCACTATACTAGCATAGTAGCTATATAGGTATATTGGAGTCTATTTAATAATATTTATTAGATAGTTACATGCAACATCTATGTTACGCCTATAGAAGTAGAATAAATTTAATAAGAATAATCTAAAAAGTAAAAGGGACAATATACCTATAATGTTATAAACTCAGAAATATTGAAGATAGATAAATCAATATATTATTGTATGAAGTCATTTAACTAGGACTTACGTGTGATATATATTAGATGATATGAATCAGTAGGTTCATTTTTAGAATACATAGTAAAAGTAATAATTGTAGAGGGAGAATATTAATAGAATGTGTATATCCAAAATACTAAGAAAATATAATTAAAGTTTTCAAAATCGAATTCTTGAGAATAAAAACTAAAAAATCAATTGTATGTCAAATCTCAATGTATCTGAATTGACAAGTATATATGGTAGCATAATACTTATTGTCTAATATAACGATTTTCAAACTCCAATAATAAATATTCTTAGTACTATAGAAAATTTAAACAATCTCAACTTCTACAGATGTAATTTATTTTACTTAGCCCATGTAGTATGGTGAGAACGTAATATTCTTAATATCTCATAAATGAGTAATAAATGATAGATAACCAAAATCATGGACCTCATATAACATCCAGAATATTTTATATTAACAAGATGATTAGTTGGAATAAATAACCTCATTGGGATAGGTGAAATAAGGGCTCCCTATTAATTTAGGGCATATAAAATAATCTACACCTCAATTATTATGAATTTTGAGTGAGGTTTTATATTCTTTAATATATAAGTACATATATACCGATCATTTATAATATTATAGAGAACTGTTTCTAGCTATTCCATAATGCATAAAACTGCTTAAACAATAACTGTATGGAAACTTTTATTGTAGACCCAAATGTATATAGAGTATCATTATCTTATTTTAATTTAGAACTATTAAGGTGGGAGGTTTGAGAATTTAACCTCCTAGTTATATAATAACCAGTTTTGGTTATGTATCCAAAATACCCCTTAGACCCTATTATCAATATCTTGTGGGCTCCTTTTTAAATAGCCGCTATTATGGTGATCAAAAATCGATCTAACAAAACGTAATTTATGTGCTTTTTAAATACTCATATAAGTATTATATTTCTACCTGCTTAATGTAAAATGAAAAACTTTCTTATCGGGGTTTTATACTGGCTTTCATACCTTTTAGACTTGGTGCATTACACTGATTTTCTCATGTTTTCTGTATAAGATGTTTACTTGCATTTCAATTCGAGAATTTTACTGTCCATTTAGTATTATATACATGTAAGAACTACCTCATAGTCCAATTATGCTAATCTGTGTATATATTGTTCAGTTCGTGACGACTTTTATTGTACACTCAAATCTATGATTCTTTTGTCGATTATCAGTTAAGGATGCGCTGAGTTCAATGATTTCTACGTTCACTTAGAGAGCTTTATGTGATAATGATGAATAGTACAGAAAGAAGTGATGCAATACAATATATCTTCCTGGTTAAAATAATACAATTAATTTGACTTGCCTGCCATGCTTGAGCTCGTGTACATTGGTTCTGGTAATTTGTATATGTAATATTATTTTAGCATGCCTTTTGTGTTTGGAAGAAATGATTTTGCTGTGTAGTACAGGATAGATATTGTAACAAGAATGCATGATATATGGCTATTCATAAGTTGAGTGGATCCATTAAATGCACATCCCAAGCATTGCACAGATTGTGGCCCTCGTATGCACTATACATTGCAATGGCATTAGTCTATAATTAAGAAAATTTGAAATATATTTAATATTTCCTATTATTATACTCATATGAAATTTGTATGTTAGTTTACGAAGCAGGTATTCTCGGCTACATAGAAGATAAAGTCTTATAAGCTTCGTCTAATTTGACCTATATGTTACCATTGTAAATACGCAGATTAAAACTGAATCATCAGATCGAGACACATTTTTAAAAATACAATACTTAAGCCAGTTAAATACTCAAGGCCCCGCTTCGTGAAGTACTCATTAATACAAAATGTGAAAATACAATAAACAGATTCTAGTTTTAAAATACATCATGACATAGATGGTTTCTTTTAGGTAGAATCGTATACCCAAACATTAAACAATTTCGGAAAATATTTATAGCTATATTCACTGTTATTAAAGTACTATAATACTTCCAACTTATCAAATAGCTCTATTATTACAAGCTTGAGATCAATCTGGAAGTGGTACTGTTAGATATGTCATGAGTCTCACCAACGTTCGTTGGCCGTTACTTGTAACGTCCTTCTGTTACAAGTCTGGCGTTTTCTCTTATGCTCCATACTCACGTATCTTCTGGCTGATCTTCTTGTGCTGTGCTCGTGTCGGTGGCCTCTCTTCCATCATCTCTCTCCTTTACTTTTCATCTTTTATTTCTCTTCCACTTGAATGCAAGTAACGCATTGTCTTACAATCTGAATAGTGGTATGTTAATAGCTCTGTGCGCGCCACTTAGATAAGTATCATAGTGTAGTATGCTGACAACATCATTCGCTGATTTAGTCCCACTACTCAATTATAGCTTGCACTTATAGTAATAAAGTGATAGTAGCTAGAACTTGATCAGATCAATGGGACCCTGATTACTATAAATCAATATTATGCTCTCTATTAGTATAGTTTTTAATTAACAAGTAAAAATTATAAAGGTTGTATAGATAAACTGTTATATATTGTCATTAATTATTGAAATGCTTCAAATATATATTTTCTATGAGTGACTATTCATATTATAGGAAACAGATGATAAATTGAAGTATTATATAGATTATAAGTTCTAAAATTATTTCTGAAATCTGAAACTGTTGCGGCTTCTTTTTCTAGTGGTTCGTTAGTTGATTTGGATTATAAATTAAATCGAAGAAATGCGTTTATTGAGCAAGCTAATTTATCAGGAGGATTTTCACACATGTAATGATAGATATGACAGGAGTATGTAGAGACAATCGACACAAGAGCCGTTTGATAGATCGATGACAAATAGATTACTCTAGTAACAGTATTTCGCATGAAGTTTGTTTCCGTTATTAGTTAATTTATAGGAATAATATTGATAGTATGGCGCAGTAATTTATAGTAGTGCATTTGTTAACGGTTAATATAACATGAGTTGGATGAACTTGTATCAAAAAGAAGAAAAGAGATACTACATTCTAATACATGAAGAACAAAACAAGAACAATATAGTAGTAGGCCATGCTCATATGCTTATATGGAGTGAATGGTGCTTTGTCAAGACTTGTATGTAATAGAAAATGCATTATAAGTATTAAAACACTAAACTAATACTCATCGCTCTCTAATGTAAGCTGTTGGATATGATGATATCGTTTATTAGTCATATTGCTAACTCATTATATTCTCGACTTTATGTTACTGTGACTATTTTTAATATAGTTACTCATCGCTCCCATTTCACCCCTCTTATCTGCTCTATTTAATGCCTCCATATCATGCTTAGTGGTGCTATTGTGTTTTAAGCTCATCAGTAACTTTTTACAAGTCTTACTGATATTATTTATCTCAACTACTAAGCTTTAATCCAATAATATTTATAACTACCTATATTTATACATGTCCAAATACTTCTTCCAACATTAGGTACATGTTTGTGTTACGGCTATATAAATCTATCTTCTATTGATACATTACTAGCTCTGCTATAAAGTGTCTCATATATTATATACACTCATAAGACATTTTATTTATAATCAAACTATTGTCTCTAGCTAATTTCTTAAATAATGTATTTTAATATTATATTATCTAAATCACATACTATGTAGTCCTCATAGTGATTGTGTTAGTTATGTGCTAATTGTTATTTGGATATATCTACCATGATTAATTATATAAATTAATCATTTTATATATATTAGTATTATTATAATGATATTATATATATTATATTAATAATATATTATATTTTTATATTTATTAATTATTATATATTATTTTTTATTTTATAATATATTATTAATTTATAATTATATATCATTATATTATTAGATTTATATTGTAAATAATTATCTTTATTTCTTATTCGATTAATTGTTATTATTAATAAATTATATATATTATTTTTTAGGTATTTAGTACTACGTTACATACATCATATATATATAGTATCAACAATATAATTAGGTTACTATCAATATATATACTCATCATTAGATAATTATCAACTAATATATGCATATAATATATATAACTTATAATCAAGACAACACTAACTAACTCTAATATACACATCAGACACATATACATATACCACTTATATATACATACTATTATATATATATATAAATTTACATAACTATAAAAATTATTGGAACTAAGGTACACTTATATTAATTACACTACATTTCAATCTCTATATATATATATGATAATGACAACCAAACAATATACTAAATATTATATCTCACAATGATAACACCATATATTTATATAATATATATTATATAATAAATACATATATATAGTGTGAGTATCACATACACTAATAACCACATAACATACTATACAATATCACATAAAATCATCAGTCATCATGCACTATCGACATCTACTAGCTACATATGATAGATGCAAATGTATCATAAAATGTCCAAATTATCTCCTTACCACTTTTATATATCTCTATGATTTAAACTTAATTATAATATAATAACTTTATAATTTATCAAAACATTCTACATAAATTGCCGTGCCTTACCAGAATTTTGGTCCTCGTACGGTTCTCTCTTAGTTAGTCATATGTTACCTGCACTCTATACCTACTCACTACGAATCAATAACTCTTAAGTGAGCTTACACTTAGACATACCAGATATTACTATTATCTACACTACACCCAGATTATTTACTTATACATCTTACTAATACACACTCAAGGAATAACTACCCAGGCTCCCCCGAGGCTTACTCGGTTATATCACACGTGAGCATACACCTGGTACACGAGCGATGGCCAGTAGAACAATGTACGACAACAGCTACATTCATCTCCTTATGCGACTTCAGCGAATCATCTCAAACTAGCGTCCCTAGCTCGACACTTATAATGCTCATCAGTTATATACTACATACCTCACTTGTAATATCTAGGGCTCTGATAGCCTCCGTAGGTATTATATAATATTAAGATGTACTCGGTTGTGAATTTAATCACTCTGTATATATATTATATATGAAATATATATAAAATAATAAAAAAAAATCAAGAATTAATCATTATATATATAAATATTATTACATATATTTTATCAAATATCAATCTATAAATATATTATTATTCAAAGGATACATTAATAATTCTATAATATAATATCAAATTCAATTTATTATTAAATATAGATAATATATTATATAATAACATATTATTATACATACTCATTATATTGTTATATAAATTTAATATTATATAAATCATATAATTATATAAAAGTATTATGTAATAAATATACTTTATATATATACTAATTATTTAATGAAATTTTTTATTATAAAAATATAATATAATTATACGTTAAATACTGATATAAGCAATTAAATCATGTTATAAGGTCAGTGCCCCCAGCACTCACTATCATTATATCATATACTAATAAAGTCATTATATAGCTACGTTATAATTTGTTTACTCTATGACTATATTATACTGGTAGCTTTTACAATTTACATTTATATTTATATATATATAATATAGTTAAAATAATTATAATTAATCATATAATAATTAAAAGTATCTAGTATTATTTAACATATAATACATCATTATTTAATTTTAATTTATAATATAAATTCAATTATTTAAAACTTTATAATAATTATAAAAATATAATATCAACTATAAATTTTATTTCAACTTTTATACATAATTATTATTATTAATAATTATCACATAAGAGTAACCTAAAAATATTTTTACTAAATGAAAATATTAATATCGGTTTCTTTAATATTAATTTTGATTTATTACGATATGACTAATATATTGAATACATATCTCATCACTGAGATATAAAATCTACACTTATTCCCGCTACTTATATCATCTTAATATAAGGCATACCTAAAAAACGTGACTTCTACTCCTGGTATTATATATATAATATATAAAATAATATGGTTGATATAATATAATATATACATACTGTAAGGTACTATCCAGATGTTCTGTAATAGTCTTTAGAGGATGATATATGATATATATATATATATATATAATATATATATTATATATATACTATATTATATATATATAGCTCTATATATATATATCCCTATATATACCATACTGTATATATATACCCTATATAGTATATATATATATATATATATATAATAGATACTATAATATATATAAATATATAATATACCTATTTACTATACATTCATTATGTATATTATATTTATATCTTCAAATAATTAATAAATCACAAAGTTCAAACTTTTATATGCAAAAATTTATTAAGTTTGATAATAGTTAATGTATGTTATTTAATATGCCATTTTCGTTAATCACTTCATTTATCTCCGCCAGTAGTATGTCAATCTACTTTATTTCTTTCTTGTCACCAAATAATATGATGAGTAGTAA
>JABUQX010051675.1:0-17500 GCA_015478945.1 Trachelipus rathkii | reverse complement strand
GTGAGTGTAAGATGCAATAGGTCAAGGAGTTTGTGTGAAGCAAAGAATAACTATATAACTATGAGGAGAGTAGATCAAATGAGAGTCAAGGTTAGATAGCGTTAGCATGAGAAATAGGTGCTATATATGTACCACTAAAGGGAAGAGGACATGAAGATATAATATTACGCGTGGGGTCCGAGAAATTGTTGAGCTTAACATGGTGACGATGATTCTATAAATAGGTGGTAGTGATGGTGTGTGGCACGCGCGTAGGTCGCTATAAGTTATGAAAAAGTCGAGAAACTGCGTTACACGGGTGGTTCAGTGTGAGAAGAATAGTAGATGTGTAGTGTTGAGTTCAGTGTATAGAGGAGGAATTGTTTCTGAACCAAAGAGAAAGATAATGAGGTGAGCTTGGTAGAGCTGGAGGAGGATAGGGTGTGTTTGTCGTTAGATGTGTGGTGTAGTGTTGGTAGTGGTGTGGGTGGGTTTTTAATGTGAGTGTGGTGGGTAGTGTGTTTAGGGGATAGTAGTGTGTGTGTCGTCGCAATGGATTGGGCGCACGCGGACACACCGATATAGTGCATTATGTACGAACACGTGATGTTCGAGAGGTTCGTGTTCTGGTGCTCACAGTGAAGCCCAAGGGTTACTATAATTTTATTTTAGTGTGAGAAAGTTTTCACTTAAGGCTCCATATACTGAAATGCGTCATCATGTTTCAATTGCCTTAAGCTATCTACTACAGTTTTAATTACTTATTCTTTTGAGCTGGGTATGTGGGCGGCACGCACCTCAAGTGGTCAGAAATTGGGCGTGGGTCAAATGACCGAATGGTGTAGCGTCCGAAGCTCATGGAGGGTTATATGCCGAATAATCATAAAGAAGGAAGAATATCAAACAAGATTAATATAAATGACATCAAAAAATAGTAGCTAAGCCCTATAAGGTAGATCAAAAAATCAACCGTGAGTACCAAAATTGACTCTCACATGGAAGACCTATACTATAGGTGATTTAGTGATCGAAATATTTTCACCGAGTGGGCCAAAATTGTGAACAGCCATGGAATGAACCTAATAGGTATCACAAAAATTATACTCGTTAGTGAGGTATACCCAAAATTGGTACTCCAATAGGTAATATCTATATATCGGACAATAGGATGGATCCCATAAATACTAAATGGAGTAAAGACATCTAAATAAAATAGGATAGTCTAAAGCCCCTGAAATAGTATATAAGTATCAAATAAATACCGTGTGAGGTCAAAATATATATTGCCCACTAGTCAAAATTAGGGGGGGTTAAAAATAGGGGTATATAATGAGGTAATATACGTTACAACGGTTGCTTAGACTAGCAACCGTTATATGCGCATACCCTTTCTTCGAAAAATGGGTGCTAAAAATTAAGGTTGCCAAAAAATATCTGAGGGTTGTCAACATATAAAATTAGGGTTTGCCCTATAAATAAAATTAGGTAGCGCACATAATAATAATTAATGGAAGTTCTCTCAAATAAATTAGGGTTTACTCAATAAATTAGTGAGAGTTCTATCACAAAAAAATTTAATGAGCTAGTATCTATCAAAAAAATATAACTAGTAGTGGGCCTAAAAATTAGAACCTAGCATTGAAGATATAAAGAATTATCAATAAGGGTTGGTTAACGAAAAAAGTCAAAATGAGCCCAAAACAGGTTCAAGGCCCAAAAAGGTCAGGTCAGGTAATAAATTATTTAGGGTGACTATCAATATAATAAGGTCAAGTACCGCTAAAAAAGGTCAAGCCCAAAATAAGGTTCAGGTGGTCAGTGATAAAATATAAATTGGGCTCTCTAAAATGGACCTATCTATAGTGATAGGTTACCTTAGGTAAATGCTGAGTGGTATATCAAAATGACCAAACAACGATGTCGGAATGTCCACACCCTATATACAATTATAATCATAATTCATCTTGAAATAACGAGCACTTGATACTATGTGGAGGCTTCTCAGTACTATGCAGGTGCTAAGAATCAACTGCATCACATAAAGAGTTAACTAATGAGTGGTTACGATAGCCTCTCAGATGGCTTAATGTGTGCACACCTATATAGCTACTCTAAATCTAAGCAGCCTCTTAGACCAACTGACTTCAGGTGTCATATACAAGTATAAGGCGAGAGTAGGTGCTATCATTAGTGACATTATGTCACTGGTAGGGAAGTTTACTGTTGACTCTGTGTGAGATAGGAGGGGCCTTAGCGGCTACCACCGAGAATGATCCAAAGCAGCCCTCCCGGTAGACGTAAAACGTCAATTATATATATATACTTCATCGCGACAATACATAAGCCACGCCACCTCTCTCAACGCATGATCAAGATCTTTTCAGTAAATGAGAAGGTTTTGTCTCTTTCTCATTATCTATCTGACTCTATTTTCTGATGAGAACACCACCCTTGCTTGTGATATATATTATCGTAAAGAACAATGATTAAATACAAGATTTCACTAAACCAAACCTATAAATAATAAATAATAATAATTAATATAATAATAATATAAAATAAATATAATTATATAATAATATATAAATATAAATAATATTAATATAATTAATAAATAATAATATAAATAAAATAAATAAGTATATAATAATAAATAATAATTATATTAATAATAATTAATAATTACTAATTATAAATAATATAAATTAAAATTAATATAAAATAAATTAATAAATAATAATAAATAATATTAAATAAATATTAATAATATTATATTAAAAATAAAATAAAATATTTTAGTTGTCTCTTATTTTTTTCTCATTATATTCATGTATACAATAAAATAATGAAGTGATATAATATAATTAAATTAATAATTATATAAATATATATAATAATAATAATAATAATAATATTAATAAATATAAATTAAATATATAAATTATAATTAATAATAATATTAAATAATTAAATAGGAAACAGAAAAATCAAATTTTTAGATAAATGATCTAGAACTATAGGCAGACTATATTAATCGGAAATATTTTATAATTCGAAATTTCACAGAGAATTGGAGCAATCTATATGATTTACAATAATAATAATAATAAATAATAATAATAATACAATGTATTTATAGTTCCTTTATGCCACCAATAAATATAATCAAATATATAATTTGTATTTAGACCATGTTTGGGTTATAATATAGGATTAAGCTTAAATTTTATTTAACACACACAATATTCCAATTGATAGTGGGAACACATATTATGAATTCATAATAGTTAGAATAAAATATATTTAAATATTTAAATTATTTAATTTACAAAGATAAAAAGGAACTACAATTATAAATAATAATAATAATAATATAATGTCATAATAATAAATGCTAAATAATTAGATAATAATAATAACTAATAAATTAATAAATAATAATAATAATAATAAATATATAATATAAATATAATAATTAATAATAATAATAATAATAATAATATATAATAATAATATAATAATAATAATAATCAATAATAATAATAATAATAATAATAAGATATATAATAATAATCAATATTAATATAATAATAATATCAATAAAAATAATAATAAATAATAATATAAAAATAATAATAATAATAATATAATAATAAAATATAATAATAATATAAATAATATAATAATAATAATAATAATATTATAAAAATAATAATATAAAAATAATAAAATTAATAATAATAATCAAGAATAATAAATAATAATCAATATAATATGGGGATGCCACCTCTATCGATAAGAACTATGGTTTTTTTAAGTGGCACAAAGCTTTCAAAGAGGGCCGAGAAAATTGTTTGAAGACGACACGCGCGTTGTGAAGACCAATCTCGTCAACAATCGATGAAAATGTGGAAGTTGTTAGAGCTGTGATGGAGAGAGACCAACCGGCTCAGTGTCAGAGTGATGGCAGAAGAAACTGGTTTGGATAAAAATGGAGTTTCATAGAAATTTAACGAACCATTTGCACATGCGAAAAATTTGGTGGCAAAACTAAGTGCCATAATAATAATAATAATATAATAATAATAATTTTATATTAAATATTAATATTAACTATTTTATTAATAATAATAATAAAAATAATAAATAATTATAATAAATAATTAAATAGATAACTTAAGTGAAATATCTAAGTTTAAGATCATCAGATAAAGAGATATGAATCTGACATAATTAAGAAGTGTCAATAAGATAATTAATGCACATCAAATGATTTATCTTAAGTAAGCATTTGAAAATAATGGGATGAGCACAAATTATTTTATTAGGAAAATAAAATTATAAAATAGAGAATAATAATACGATAATATAGATAAATACATATATAAATAACATAATAATAATAAATAATATAGTATTTATGATACACGTAATTCAACTTAATCAACCAATAACAGTAAGACAAAAATTGATCACATGAAAGGCACAACAAAATCTCTCGTCTGGAAGAAAGAGTCAAAATACATTAATTAAAAAACAAGTATCCATACGAGATATGATAAAAAAAACATGAAACTATTTCACGGATGATGCAACTTTTGGCTCCAGGGAACGAAACAAGGTTCCTGTGCCAAATCCCTTGTATAATCCCCATAAATGCTTCTTTCATGTTAGAGTAGCAATTTATTTACTATCTCAGAAATCTTATTCATAGATGCTGACTTCGCAAACAGACATGTTTTTCAGTAATAACCATTAGTTCATAGTTTGAGAAATATTCGGTAGTTATGAACTTTTTGATTTGATTAAAAAACATAACTGATTTTTTTATTTATGTTCTTAAAATTATCATCATTAGCTTTCTTTCTTTAATATCTGAACTATTTGACCGAGTGAACGTATCATTGGTATTGATTTCATTATTATTATTATTGATCATTATACCACATGAATAATTATTATCTATTCATCATATACTATTATTATTATTATTTACTTATCATCTGTAGGACTCTTCAAATTTAATTATTATTGAGATATTATTATATCTTAGAGTTATTTTATCTGAGACGAGATAGATAAATAACATATTTACTAAATGTACTATTATTCCAACATCATCTTGCTCGATTGAGTTGTTAGCAACTCGTTTGCTCTGAAGATTCGTTGAGTTGCGTCGGTTGCGTTATTGATTGTCTTTAGCGTTGTTGTTTGTGTTGTTGTTGTTGTTGTTTGTTGTTGTTTTGTTGTTGTTGTTTTCTCTTCTCATACATGGTTTGTTAATAAATGAATCCATAATTTATACTATAATAAAATCATTTGTTGATTATGTACTGAAAATGTTATTAATGTAAAATACATTAAAATAAATACTGTACAAACTACGATTATTATTTAGTATAATCTTAAATAGACATTCTGGAAAATGACTTCCGGTACTGCTAAGAACAGTGGAAGAAACTTGGTAAACTTATTATTATATAATTATTATTGTAATGTGTTAAACGCTATTTACTTACTTAGTCAAAGTGTTTATTACTCATTTTTACTTTTATGTATAATATTCAGGTATAAAGATTTATTATACTTAATACACATTCCAAATTCATTATTTATCTATATTACTATCAGTTACATATTATTAATTAATTATACTTTATATCATATTATTTTGAGTGATATCAATAACATATTATATTAATTATTATTATTATTATATATTATTAATTTTAAATTTTAATATATTATTAATATTTTTATTATATTTAATTATTTATATTATTATTTATATTATTTAATATTATTTAATTTATTTATTTATATATATTAATTATTATATATATATTATTATTTATATATTATATTATATTTATTATTATTTAATTATATATTATATATAAATTATTATTATTTATTTAATATTAATTTAACTTTCAGTTTTCCTACCTATGCTTAATTATATATAAAGAATGATTTTTCATAATACTAATCATTTATTTCTCATGTCATCACTATAGCCTCCTATCCCTAAATTTAGAAAGTATCTTTATCTTTTCGTAGACCGCTTAAGGCTTTTATATCGATATAAATCCGATATTATATCGCACATAATCTATTTTATAATAAATTTTGAAAATAATCGAATTTATATAGCGTACCTATTATGATTAAGTGGCAAATGAAAATATTTGCTATCCGATCACCAACGGGTGAAATATTAATACAGAGTTCGAATTTAAGTTTCTCATACTTTATATAGCATCATCCATTTATTGACAAGACTCGCACTAATCCAAGACGTGGTAGCTTTACACACTTAGTAAACAGTTACATCAAATAGATTAATGGTAAATCATATTAACAAATGATTATAGCACAGACATGAATATCTTGATAAACTTCTAGTTATGACTCAGTAAAGACTGAGAGGTACGCGCAAATATTAAAAAGTATAACACTTGAGAAACATAGTAAAAAGTGGCAGGTTTCTTCATTTAGGTAACTCAAATAGAATATTTAACTACGATATGAATGGGGATTCGCTTGAGTCTGTGGACCAAAAAAAAACATTTAGATTTGAGTATAAAGCAGCAATCTGAAAGTATATCAGTGTTTGGAGGCCTAAAGAGAGAGATAAAGCTATTCTAGTGTTAAAGAGCAAGAAATTTTAAGTTAATCTTGGTTAGAGTAAGCAAATAATTAAACTTTTTCTCGCGTAATATGATATAAGACAAAAAAACAAAAAATAAAAGTTATAGTATAAGCTGATAAATATATCAACAAAAAACAGTATCTTAGAACTAGAGAGACATTAAAATTACCATGAACTTCTGTATTCATCAAAAGTCTTTGCTTTTAAAGAAGAGACTAAATTTATGGCATTGCAAAAGTTTGGACCCCTTATACGGAGATGTATTATGGCCAATCACATGACTAGGATAATCAGAACTTTGTCTCGGAAGAATTAGTGTCAATATCACTCGTAAAACATATAGAGACATGAATATTACAGCTGCTTTGAAGTTCAGAGATTCTATAAAGGGAGTATGATGGTCATTCGCAACTAGAAGAGAGATGTAAGTGAGTATAATAGTGTTTTTGCATTTATATCAAGTCGATCTCATTTCTCAGTGGGTCTTCTAAATTTAGTAGCATCTCATGTGAGCACCATCTCCAATGGAGTAGTTGACAATAGTCTCGCAAGTACACACTAGGCTTCTACGAGAATGCACAGGCCAATACTGTTGTAATCCTTAATTAATAACTAACCAAAAAATAATCCTGGTATTATCTGCCTTATAATTAATATAAACATAAAAATGAGCTTCTTAAAAATTATCTATATTGAAATTAGAAGGATTTGTACTCTTACACTGGCTTGTTACATTTTTAATGTTATAAACAATATTTCAAATGAGCTACTAACAAATATAATTATCCACAGCCAAAATGTCAGCAGAACCCATCTACGTGGCAAATAATCACACACCTATGGTAAAGCAAATGCCTATTAATAACTCCTCAGAGGGCCATAAATAGACTTGGAAAATCTGTAGAAAAAAACAGCTCTGTGGGTTTTATTGTGCTTTTGTTGATTTTTCAGAATATATATTTTGAAATTCATAAACATTTTAATTAGAAAATGTTTAACCAAACTGCTTTATACATCATTTTTGACTTTGTACATACTACGTACATACCACATATAAATGAGATATATATTTTAGAGCTACTCAATTTCACCGATCTATGCATAGTAATAAGGTTTCGTCTAATCAATAGTCACAGAACTGTATATTTTGTTACCCAAAAATATAATAGTGTGCAATAATGTGACCCCAAAAAATTTGAAATCGAGGAAAAGGAAATGCTGCTCCTTAGTTTTTAAACTATAATGTGTGGTATCCAATATATTTTTTTAAAATTCCACTAAACACTAAAAATGGAATATCATGCAAACTTAAAATAGTTCCTCGAATTCATATAAGCGTAGAATACAGCCATACTACAGGCTGAAAAGTTCGTGTTAAACTCGATGAATAGACTCTAAATATAAAACATGGCATTAAAAATAAATTCAAATTAAAAATAAGAAATAAGAAATTGAAACTACGAAATAAATGAAAATTTTAAAAGGTAATATAAGTATATTGTTTTTAATAATAACGTTTCTGCAATTATTGAAATTATTATTATTATTATTATTATTATTATTATTATTATTATTATTATTATTATTATTATTATTATTATTATTATTATTATTATTATTATTATTATTATTATTATTATTATTATTATTATTATTATTATTATTATTTATATAGAATCGAAGTAACTATGCAGTTACTGGAAGCACAAAAGATATTCAACTAACATAGCAAGAAACCTGGATGAAGTCCTCCCAGATTGGGATTGGGAAAGCCATCAACGATATTTAATACCTCTATATCACCCTAAGAGAGGTTTGTTATTTTGTATGCAATAATTTAACAAATGCTCCATTTATTCTATATTTATTAATTAATTTATTTATATTTATTTATTTATTTATTTATTTATTTATTTATTTATAAGGTTTACTAAAGCTTTTTTTTGATGGATGACATAGATATTTAAAATCGTTACTTAAATGAGGATGGCCCTTATCCAATTAATAAATTACATTCCTATTCAACGGAAGTTCTTTGTTGCATCTGTGATAAAGGAACAGATTCTTACAAGTGAGAACCATTTAGCCGGATTGATAAGTTTCATATTTTATTGTAGTCTATGATTTTAACATATGTTCCCATTCATTAGTTTTTCATAAGAGTTAAACGCACAAGGCTGATTTTAGAGATCTTTTTAAAAATCAAAGTAAAGTGCCTTGCCAAAAACTGCTTCTACCTTCCTTTGTATTCTACATATATTCTTCGAGGTCCTTCAGCTTTACTTGGATCAAAATATGGTCCAATAAAGATTTAATTTCTTTTATTTCAGTTTCAAATGATGCAAGCTATCTATACATGTTTATCGGATACCTCTAATACAATACAATAACTAGCAAGTATGCTCTCTGTATATGGTATACTACTGAGAAGAGCGAAAAAATTCTTCAGCCTCATCTTGCCATCTCCCGTGTATCATGCTATGCTAATCTAGAATCATATAGTACACTTTTTATTTGAACTGAATATGTTCATTTCTTAACTCTCTTATAATTTTCTAAATGTACGTCCTACTGCTAAACAATAAAATCTTTTTAAACAATTTCACTTTCAATTAATCTTCTCTCTTACCTGCTATTTCACAACTAGGTTTATTTGCCATCTAATTGTCTACCTTTAAAGATGATTACTGAATATTAGTCAGAATTTGCCAGATACGCTTCCACATAAAATTATTTTGGTCTTTAAAACACATTAGCGTGAAATAATTAAGACGTTTTCGTTTTGGCAATATTCTAACGAATTCTTACGAATGCTCGAGTTTGCGTTCGTGTTTGTCAAATTTCCGAAAAAATTGCGTCAATATTCTCACAAGCGTTAGAATTTTGACAATCCCGTAATATTGCCTATTTCCTATCTTATCGGAAAGTGTTTCCAATTTTCTTACGAAAATGTAACAAAGAAAGATGGCAGAAAGCAGTCATCAAAGGGATATCTTTTCCATTGATCTTGTTTAATTTTTGTCATCATGTTACCAATTTTTTTTTTTAAATTAATGGGAACCCCAAGGGTATAATTCGGAAAATAAGTCTGGTATTCACAATTTATTTTAATTTTTATTTTTAAATATTCATAAAAAAATGCAATGATAATGCTTTTCATTACGTGGTGGCCGTTTTGAATTTGTGACACCTGAAGATGCTTCCTTGAATTAAAAATGGCTTTAATTTTCACTTTGCCAATTTTGTTTTTCAATAGCATAGGTAATTTTCAAGTTCCAAAATTGGAAAATAACAAACTATAACACTGCGTTGGACCTAAAACTAAGAAATACATATATATATATATATATATATTAATATATATATATATATATATATATACTATATATATATATACTATATATAATATATTATATATATTATATTATATATATATATAATATATATATTATATACAGATGGTTTATAGTTTATATAATATATATATATATATATATATTATATTATATATATATATATATATAAAATATATATATAATATATTATATATTATATATAAATATTATATATATATATATATTTATATATATATAGTAATAATATTATATATATATATATAATAATTATATGTTACCATCCCATCCTGCTTTAGGTGTGTGCCTGTCAGGTGCTAATCCTCCAGAATCTTCAGTCCGAGGCATAGCATTGGTAACTCGAGTAATTTCCTTTTTACGTAGTCGGCTTTCGCGGAGTCGGGGATCGGTAGTTTTGAAGAGGGGTGAGTCGGAGTCGGAGTCGGAGTCGGAGTCGGTAATTTTCAAAGAGGTCGGAGTTCGGAGTCGGGTCGGAGTCGTACTTTCAAGATAAGAGTTGGAGTCGGAAAAATTTAAAACTGGCAAAGTTATAAATTGTGACTCTGTGAATTACTTCAATCACTCATACAAGTTCACTCACTTTCGACTTCCACATCACAAAATGCAGTTGCAAACTTCGAAGATTTTTTAACCAGAACCTTATGTTTCAATTTGGATATTATTCTAATATGATTTAAACCTTCAACCTTATACCATCTATATTTAAGATACTGAAGGGAATAAAAGACTCCATGGAACGAAGAGAAATTTTCTCTCATTGACCAATGATATATTATACTAGCTGTTGTTTATATCGATCCAATCTACAGGGTAAGCCTGAAGAAAGACAACAAAAAGCTAAATCTGCACTTTGCAATTGTGTCCATTTGTATAAAGGGTTGCAGGAAGTTCAAGAAGAAAGGATACATCTAAACATATTTTGTGTGATGAAACTACAACTATCTCCGTTACTACCCTCTCAAGTCATTCTTCAGAAATTTCAGAAGATTAGTATGAAAAAGCTTCTAGATATTGAAGAGCTAAGTCGAAAGCGTCGATTGGTTCAAGGCAAAAAGGTCAAGGTCCTTCCTCATCCTTGTACACCAATATTCCATAACTTTAAATAAAATTTCTTTGCTGCAATGAAAGAAGTTGAAAAATTTTATGTAACTACGAAGAGTATCAAGACATATTGTACAATGAAGCTGAAATACTTCTGCTCTACTCTACCTCCAACGCAAGTTAGCGTGAAACTGCTTTTTCTGCTCTTTCGCATAAAATCAGACAAATGTGAGAAAAAATGAGGAGAAACCGTGAGATGCTATTCTATTTTTAAGAATTAATATTCATTCAATGAGTGGAATTGATAATTATAATAGGCAAGCGTGCTTGTGAAGATCCTTATTTGTAGTTAAGTTTATATTATATATTATATTATTTATATTTAATTATATAAATATAATAATTATTATATTATATATATATAAATATATTATATATATTATATATATTAATTATATATATATATTTATATTATATATTATTATATATATTAATATATATTATATATAATAATTAAATATATTAATATTAATATTAATATATATTATATACTATATTAAATATATATATATATTAAATATATATATAATATTATATATTATATAATCCGTAGACCCCTCCCTTAAATTATTTAAGTTATCAAAATTTTTTGATGGACTTAAATTTATTATAAATATTATAATTATATTATAATTTAAATAAATAATAGTTAACAAAGCAAAAATTAATAAGTAAGTGATATGAGTTTATATTATATAGGAAATGAATAGGAAACTAAATTATTATGTTAGTATTGAGTGGAAGTAATTTCTTAGTTGAAGTGGCTGTTTAGTTCACATATTTAGTATATTATATATAGTAAATATATACTATTAATATGATATATATAATATATAATATATATATATATATAATAATAGATATATTATATATATATTACATAAATTATAGTATATTAATATATTTATATTATATATTATAATTAAGATATTATATATATATATATATATATATATTAATAAATATATAATATTTAATATATTATTATATATATATATGATATAATATATTATAATATATATATATAGATATATATATATATATATATATATATATTATATATATATATATATATATATAGTAATATAGTTAATATATATAATATATATATTATAATTATATATTAATTTAATATTATTATATATAATATATATATAACTATATATATATTATATATATTATATATAATATAATATATATATATATTTATATAATATTATAATAATATATATATATATAAATAATTATATATATAATATATATTATATATATTATATATATATAATAATAATAAATATATTATATATATATAATATAATATATATATATATATATTATAATATATATATATATACCTATATAATATCAATATATATAATAATATATAATATAATTATCTTTCTTTCTTCCTTTTCTCTCCAAGAAGGATTCTTCATCCTGTCAGCCGCGCATGCATCTTATTCTTACCAGAACGTCCTCTCCTTAGCCACTATATTCCTCTTCTCTCTTCCAGCGCTCTCATTATTTGGTAGCTAGACATTTTCCATGTAAGAGTCCTCACCGATCGCTCACATCTCTTCTTCCGGTACTTCCACCTTGACCTCTTGCTGCCTCCATCTGTAGTGTCCTAATTCCCATCTTCTTTTCGGCATTCCCTCCTGCTCCATCTCTTCTCAGATATCTCCCATACCATCTCAATCTCCCCACATCCACCTTCATAGTGCTCATCTGTCTTCCTACACACTTGATTCTTCTCTAATAAATATTTCATTTTACTTAATTCTGTCTCTCTTTTACTACTTCCAATCTATAGTTCTATATATCCTCATACTTCGACGATTGTATCTATTGCTCTTCCTCTTACTTCTCGTTGAGTTGTCCATGGTTTCACGCTCTCGATATATATACAGCGTATGTTGGGAGTCAGTATATAATGCTGTAAAAATCACTTATTATTTAGCACTTATTCCTAATGTTTTTCTATCTTTCATCTGGAGTATACCGATTTTACATAACTAATCCATACTTTTCCATTCTTAGCGTAATCTCTCCTCCACTTACTTTCTCCCCTTCTGTTAAAACACCCTCGAGATAATTGCAGGATATATTATATTTACACTCATCTCTCACCTCCTCCGGTGCGTGCTACACGTCTAGTGCGGATCCTCGTGCCGCCTCTCTCTTCACTGCACGGTTACTGCTTATATAAATCTCTGATCTTCTGTGCATCTTACATTTCCTCCCCTGCCTCTCCCTCCATGCACTCTCAGATCTACAATCCTCCCTCGAATCGGTCCTCCTCTCTCTCTTCCAACATGCTCAGATTCTGAGACACGACATATGACCTTAAATGTTGAGGTCCCCGTTGCGACGGACTTCCCAAGTCTATCTGGGAACATGATACAAGATCTAACTGCCTAAAACAAAATGGAATTTTAACTATATTTACCACGGACAGCCGTATATTCTGTGGTGGAAAAATAATGTTTAATGTTAGGAAGTATGAACATTATAAACCTTGACTTTCATGTTTGTAATTAATGGTTAATTTCATTTATTGTGAGATGATAATCCGACCAGGAGTATATAGTTCTCGAAATGTGAACATCACGTGTGACGACATTAAGGAGCAAGGTTGGACAAATAGCTCAGATAGAGGGATTAGCTATTCTGCATCATGGTGGAGTATATATCTGAGACGTGAGCTCATTGGGCGAAGGATTATTTTAGTAGTTGGTATATCAAAGTAACAAACCTGCTTAATCTTTTGATGGCGCACCGTTTATTTTTCGCCATTGTTGAGTAGCTATGCACTAAGACACTGTAGTATACACAATTAATGATTCTTACTATAAAAGTCTTATAATTATTATACTAAGTTCTCAATACGCAGGAGTAGAACCTATATCTCCTCTCTCTAACTATTACCTTAAGGGCTGTAGGCAGTGTGTAATAACATGTATACGCAAAGATGGGCTATGTATTTTGATGAGAGATATTTAGAGCTAAATTGGACATGAGTCTACGATCTACGGTAATTTAGGTCTCTATGATTGACCTCAGCTAACTGTGTTCTATGTGACCTATCTCCCATAATGTGATCACCTCTATCTGATGGTGTAACATTACTGACAAACTGTTAGTATTTTAATTATGTATGACTCTCTTCTGATTGGACAACGATATGATGGTGTATTAAAGCAATGAAGTGAATGAATGTTTAGAAGGATAGAGTTATAAGCTGAATCGAAAGAAATACTGCCTCAATGCTGACGCTTAGAGTTGTGATTGCACAGTGCGAATGTATACGATAACATTACAGAGTGCTTGATAAGTACCAATGATACTATTTAAAAAATTGAATGGACACCTAGATCCGATGCAAATTACTAATTAGTGTTGCTGAGTTTTAAGAGTTACCAGGCCGAGCTTAGGTATCTCTCTATTTTAAATATATATATAATGATAAAAAGACATAAAATGGTTTTCCCAGCGAAGCTACCAAACTATTGGACTCCATGACGTGCCCACGAGATTGGGCGACACAAGGTAACGTGTAGTGATTAAATTTCGTAGAACCCTACTCAAGGATTCGTCTCACCCGACCTGATAGTACGAACTATATATTATTAGTAAAATAATGTTGAAAGACTTGAAGGAGGAAGCTTCAACATTGAGGATCAAACTGAGTATTTATAACTCATTTTACTATATTAAACAAATTTTATGATTCTTAGTACACGTTCAAACTTTCATAAGCAAACATTAAACCTAAACTTTGCTATTCTAATGAGAGGAATCTAATTAATTTTTGTTTCTTTTGTAACTTTAATTTCCTCAAAGACACTCGTTGATACATATAAGTGATATACATTTGCCATTTTCTGGCCTATTATTGGTGAACAGCAACTGCTACACTTTATATTTATGAGTGAGAGAAATATTGTGAACTCCGTATATGGTACTTTTGTGAAGAAGGAGCGAATTTTCAGAGAGACAAAAACAAATATAAACGATTCTAAAAATACTATATTTTTATCATACCTATATCTTTAGAAGTCATTGGTCAATCCTGAGACTTCTGTCTGTGCTGATATAGTGACATAGATAATGAGTATAGATTCCTCTTCTTGATTTACAATCTCAATTATTTATAAAATGACCGAATGTATTTCGATATAACGAAGCGAGGTTAACAATTTATATTCTTGATGATTTTCCAAAACGCGAGCTCACAAGAGGACATATAAAGTTCTGCGAAATCGGCCAACATCCTGATCTTTATTAGATGCGATTGTTCTAAATGTGTACATAGATAATTTCCCATCGATCCACTCCTCAAATCCTCAAATAATATATGTTGTGATTTTGGCGATATATATATGCATAAGTAACAATATAGAATATGTGCACAGACAGAAGTACGATGACATATATATTATCAGGTTAAGCTAAATTTATAAAAATTATCATATTTAAACTTCTAAATACACTCAAATATGTGTAAATCACGATAACAAGGCATATTTTTTCACTACTTCTGATTAATTTTTCATCATAAGTGAATATTAAATCTTATATATTTCAACTTTCCTCAGCGAAACTGAGAAGAGAGAATCTGAGGCGTAGTAACTGGCTCTTCTCTTAGTAAATGAGTGTTCATTCATTTAGTCTTCTACCACTATTAAACCGACAAAGGGTAAGTATATATCAATCATTAGCTCCATGGGTATTGCGTTAAGAGATCAAAAGATTAAAGAATTTCTTTTATATGAGTAATATTAACCTATTTTTTCTTCTCAATAATTATTATTAATGTTCCATTATTTTATTCCCTATAACGTACACATAATAATATAATATATGATATATATTAATATAATTAATATATAGTATATATATATTATATATATATATATAACTATATATATTATATAATATATATATATATTACTATATATATATTATATATATATATATATTATATATATATATGATATATAAGTATTCCCTTAATCTAAACAGACCCAGACATTTTTTTTGCTTTACTGCCATATAGTATATAATATTATATATAATACTATATATATATAATATATATATATAGTATATATATATATTATAGATTATATTATATATATATATATATATACTAGGGTATAATACATATATATATACTATATAATATATAAATATATATCTTTATATATAACACCCCGAAATTTTTTTTTGCTACTGCCCTATATTATATATATATATATATATATATTATAAATAGTATATATATATATATCTATATATATATAATATATATATAGATATATATATATATAATATATCCTCTATATAATATATATATATATATATATATATAGGTATATATATATATATATCAACATCATTATCATCATCATCATCACCCACCTCTTCCCCAAGACTGGGGGTTATGTGCGAAGCATGCACTAGAAACAGAAAAGAAGTAGAAGAATTAATGACGTAAGTCGAAAAGAAACCCAGCCTTACCGACCCTTATACCTTTAGTGAGAATCTTCGTCGCATCAGAAAACCACCTTAAGAGCTTCACGGGACAACGACGGACCCTCACTATGGCATTTCGTCAATGTGGGGTTAATCCCTTGGCCAGGTGGGCCACAACAGGATACCCCTCACCAACCACGCCATTCACCACATTAGTGCCACCTTTCTTCTCGCCTCTGCCAAACTCACTTTTCTCTCCTCCAGGAATTTCTTTACTGACTCAATCCCCTTTTCCTCGGTCTCCCTAAGCCGTTTCGATATAACTTCCTCAGCACTATTCTAACCACTTATACATATCCTACGTGCTTAATACCAACCGATTCTATCATCCTCAATCCTTTCTTCCACATGATGCAAACCATCTCATATACGTACTTTCATTATATTATCTCAGTAAATTTTTTCCACCTACACCACACATCTCTAAGTACGTATCAGTTATCTCATTTATACCATATTCTTTATACTGCAACACCTAACATTAGCCTACCTAAGATTGCTTCATTACTGAACCCCATTTTACATTTATAGATCATGCTATATAACCTTATATTTATTACTCGAGAACCATTGAGCTTCTCACTACTATAATTAACACAGGTAACAACATACTCTCATATATATATATATATATAGATATTATATAGGATAGACAGTTGGGAAGCCGTCTACACCGATTTATCTATCAAAAAGCTTATAAGATATATATATATGGGTATTTAGAGTATTTCTAATCTATTAGATATATATATATATAGTATATTAGGTATCTTGTGTGTATGATATAATAATATCATCTTAGAATCACAACTAACTCTGCGATAAGTCGGTATACTCTAGTATAAAGCTATATATA
>JABUQX010051673.1:15000-25770 GCA_015478945.1 Trachelipus rathkii | reverse complement strand
CCTGCTACCGAACGTACCCTCCTCTCCCCGATATTGCATAAATACAGGGCCTAGTAAGATCGTTGAACACTGGGAAAACACGATCACGGAACCCGAAAACACAATCTGACATTTCTAATTTTGACATTACTTACGGATGCAAAAAATTTTTTTTGAAATTAAAACGGTTGCACCCTCCTCCAGTCGCTCTTAATTTTATAAAAGCACAGCAGATTATCGAACATCAAGTACAATGGAAATGGGTGAATTTTTTTGTTTAACATTTTAGGTTTGGCTAGATAGAATCTCGCTTTGATATGATTATATAAATATTATTTAAGGATTTTAGATATACGTTAGTATTTACGTTAGTTTTTAAACTTTAATTTGTTACTTACATTTATATTTATTTAAAAAAACATTTATTTCGTTTTAATCAATTGTTTTAATTAGTCTAGAATCGGCTCTGATGATGCTGAAGTGACCAGGGAAATATTAGATTAATAGTTCAGGTCTAGAATAGCTCGTTTGTTTCCTATTTCTATTTCTAGAATAGTTTTTGTATTCCTCTTTAAAGAAATAAAAAAATCAATCTATGAGAGTGTTGATACCTTTAGGAAATTGCAAAAGGCTTGCAATCTCACATTAAATTTAAGATCTAAATATGTAAAAATTTTATATTATTAATTATTATTATTAGTATTTATTATTTATTATTATTATTATTATTATTATTATTGATGTATTATTATTATTTATTATTATTTATTATTATTTATTATTATTATTATTATATTATTATTATTATTATTTATTATTATTATTATTATTATTATATTATTATTATTATTATTGTTTAAACTGAAAATTTGTCCATTGTGGATGTAATTCATTGTTTCTGGGTTTTTTGTAATTATGATTAAATATGAGTAATTGTGGTTTTGATTATTACTTTATTATTAGTTTTATTATTTGTTAATGCAATCATTAACTTGTATTATTATTATTATTATTATTATTTATTATTATTATTTATTATTATCTATTATTATTATTATTATATTATATTATTATTATTATTATTATTATTATTATATTATGATTTTTATCAGTCTGTGTGTTTGTTTGTATTAATTATTATTATTGATTTATTATTATTTTATCATTATTATTATTATTATTATTATTTATTTATTATTTTATATTATTATATATTATCTATTATTATTATTATTTTATTATTATAATATTATTATTATTATTATTATTTTATATTATTTTATTATCTTTATTTATTAAATTATTCTTATTTATTATTATTAATATTTATTTATTATTTTATATTATATTATTATTTATGATTTTTATTATTTTATTCGTATTTATAATCCTACTAATCACATAGCTTACCTTCCTTTATCCTTTTAAATTTTAGAAATAAAATTTGTAAAAGTAAAACAAAACTTTTGTTGAACACTTATCTGTATTAATAAATTTTGGGCAGCATGAAAAATAAAAGCAATTATAGTAATTAATTATAAGCAATATATTTAAAGTATAGGTATAACTCCTGAATGGTAGATTTGAGGCTATTCATTAATTATAGAATGCAATGGTATTTATTTTTAAGTATTTAGATGAATTATTTTTTCAATTATTTTCTTTGTTAAGTTGTCCCATTTACTTTTAACTTAGAATTGTGTTATGTTTTTGATAGTTAAATAAATGTGAATCTCTCTCTCTCTCTCTCTCTCTTCGTCTCTTCTCTCTCTCGCTCTCTCTCTCTCCTCTCTTCTCTCTCTCTCTCTCTCCCTTCCTCTTCTCTCTTCTCTCTTCTCTTTCTCTTCTTCCCTCATTCTCTCTCTTCTGCTCCTCTCTCTCGTCTCTCTCTCTCTCTCTCTCTCTCTCCTCTCTCTCTCTCTCTCGCCTCCTTTTTTTTTTTTCTCTCTCTCACCTCCAGCACAACACACACAATTATATATATATATATATATATTTAATTATATATTATATAATATATATATATAAGTATGTATAAATATAAGTAGGATATAATTAGCTGTATAATTACAGTAATCAGGGATAATATTTTGCCATTAATCAAATATATTATATATATTCATTTATTTTACTAAAATAATTTTTAGAAATAACTAAGCTATATTAAATACTATATTATATATATATATTATATATATATAATGTTGCAATATATCAATTTAACAATTCAAACTCTCCGCTCACTCATCACATAAAATCTAACCTTCAATAATATTTTAAAGTCAAATAAAACTTCAACATTGAAATTAAAAATCAACCCATAAGTATATAATTTTAATAATAATAATAATAATAATTATTTATAATATATAACTTGTCACAGTATTTTACATATTAATATTATATATTATTTTATATTATATATAATAATATTGTGTAAAATATATTATAGTATTTTACATACATGTGATATATTTATATAAGATAATTTATATATATATGTTATATTATATATATATAAATATATCATCAGCCGGCGAACTCCCACAACTTTTCACTATTCGTGCTCTCTCCTCTTTCTCTTTATATATATAGATATAATATATATATATTTATATATTATATATATATAGTATATAATATATATATATATATATTAATAATATATTAATATATAATATATATATGTGTTAAATAATAATGTAATTTACATACATGTGTTATATGAAATAAGGTATATTTACATACATGTATTTATATCTGAAATATATATATAATTATATATATATATATATATATAACTATGATATAATATATATATATATATATATATTATATTATATTATAATATATTTATAAGTATATAGTCTGTAGTATTTAATATCCGTATTAATTAATAAAAGATGTAATTACATTAAAATAAGAAAGGTAAATATGAATGTTTTAATAATATATAAAATATATAATTGTTTTATCTGTATATATTATATTCCGTATTAATAATAATATATAGTTATAATAGTATATATATTTATTATATATATAAATATATATATATATAATTATATATATATATATATATAATATAATATATAGTATATTTATATATATATTATATATATATATATATATAATATAATATATATATAATGTGACTGTTCTCTTATTCTTTTTTATATTTATTATATATATTGATATATAATTATTACATCGTTATGCTATAAAAAAATTAAATATATATACTAAGTATAATATAATATATATAGTATATATATTATATGTAAAGGTATTACACGAATAAGTAGATCGTGATATTAGATACTTGAGTTATTCCTACTTAAAACGTTTTTTCCTTTAAGAAGTTATAGATAGATAATGTAAATGGTTATTTACAGTGAATATATTCAAGTTATTATTACCTTGATTCATCCTATATATATATTTCTAGTTTATGTTTATTTAAATTTTTTTATATTATTATATATTTATATTATTATATCGGAAATTCTGTCTACTTTTTTATTTAATAGGTATTAATTTATTTTTAATACCCTTATTATTATTTTTTTTTATGTGGCTGCTCTCAATTATTTAAACATATATCATAAATTTATATACAACTAAGCTCATTTACTCTATCAAGCACGCTTTCATAAATATTCATCTTCTCTTGGAGAGTTTTTATAGAATTTTTTTCCTAAAAACCAAATATTTTCTTGGTGATCAAGACTCCAATCTCCGCTATTCCGATTTGAGCCAACCGAACTGGCCGCCAGTAACTCTCTTTAATTGGTATTATGATGAATGGTTCCTCCATCTTACAATTTCCCTTAATATTAAAATTCTTATTTTAAATATTTTTGCATAACAGCTGAACTTTTATAGAGCCAATAAATAGCGTTATTTAATAGCGGTTATTCTTAACTTTTTGGTTTCAATTTTGCATAATCTTTAGTGTGATTGTCTTTTGCTTTCATCTTGGTTATTTATGTAAATGAAATTCATTATTAATTTGACCAAATTTTCTCGTGTAAAACCAAAATTATTAAATAAAAGCGACGTATTTTGTGGGAAAATAAATCTTTATATTGAATTTGTTAACGATACACGAATTGTGGTCATTACCCCAATGTTAAAAGAACTTGTGTGATGGTTCTAGGCAAACCGAGGTTACAGAGCAAAAGTGTAGGAGTCGCCTCTGATATATATATATATATATATATATATATATATACTCTAAATATATATATACCCAAAGAAGTGCCTCACAAAATTGCTGTATATGAACTAATAAATTTTTTAAATTTATATATATATGTATATAAATGATGTATTGGTTTAAGTTCATCGGATATTTCATCGCAACTTACTCTATCAAAAAATTCTGGAATTATATTTTTTGTACTAATAGTTGTTTAGTAAACTAATTATATATATAATATGATATATATATATAAAGTTATAATAGATAGGCTATATATATATAATATAAATAATATATATATATTGGTTATATATATATACAGTAATAGTTTTATATTATAATTATTATATTATTATCTATGTACATTGACATCTTGGCCTTTTCTATTCTAAATATATATAGGTATATTTATATAAATCGTAATTAAAACTATCACCATTCAATGGATCTATTCGAAGTTTATTATTATCATAGCGTACAAAAGATTTATGTAATATATATATATTATATAACTAGGGGCCAGCTCAAATCATATATAGAGTATACCAATTAAGATTGGTGGGTATATAATCTATATATAATAGTGTATAAAGTTTTTTTGTATAAACTAAGCAAACAAAAATTTTGTGTATTCCTCAATATATAAGTGTATATTTAAGTAATATATATAGTTTACAAGTTATGCAATTTTCATCTTACAAATACATAATATATCTCTGTATATATATAACTTAATTATTATATAATAGGGAACATAATATATTCAATACTCTAAATAAAATTTTCAGTGATAAACATAGCTTTATCTATAAATTCTATATTATTGTATTATCATATAGAAGGGTACTCTTGTCATTCTCACTCAATAAATGACGACAGTTGGCTATTTATATTTATATAATAATATATTATTATATATATATATATATATATATATAGGAGTGTAGTGGTCGCCATACCTGTATATATATAGCGTATATATATATATATATATATACTATAATCATACCGTCCCATAGTGTAAATAATATAATTCACTTCAATCTTATTTTTAAAGTGAGATACTTTTTCATTACTACCGGTATATATATATATAGGTTATAATTATCAAGAATGATTATTTAAATTCATTTAATTATTTGTGTAAAACTTAAAACTACAATTTAGCTCTTAGCCTTTCATAACAGATAAACTGACACTTGTTTGCTTATATAATTAATTATTTAATAATCAATAGTTTTATTTAAACTAGTAATGAGATAATAAGCAAACCATATCCAGAATCAGGAGAATCAACAATTTAACCAGTAAAATTGCCTCCTGACTGAAACTCTAAATGGAGTTGCATTCACCTTCGGTATATATATATATTATATATATATTAATAAGTTAATACTTGATATATATATTATATTATATATTAGAAGGGAAGAAACATAAATACTAAATGTATTTTGTATATACTCACATACGTGCTTATATGGCAAAAGTTATATTGATCTTTATATCATCATAAATATATTTATACTGTAGCTTAAGCCGGCTCCACACATGCGGAGTTTGTCATGCGGACGTGGTGTTCAAAACCCGTTTGGCCAAACACCCCATGGGTGTATGGGCATTTGCTGACAAAGCTTTGCTCATTTGCTTGATTTGCCAAATGCGCAAAATCTTTTCCACAAGCGATGGAAAAGATTGTATATGGCAAACCCCATCAAATCCCCGTACAACATCACTTGCTGACATTTGTCAATACTTTGGCAGTGCAATTCAAGTATATTTGTTCATATGCGGACCTAACTTATTATATACGGTTATAAAAATTCTGGATAAAAAAAAAATGTGTAGTGCTTAATCAATATTAAAATAATTTTTTTTTTTTTTTAAATATGTTAATAAATTATGAAATAGGATTTAATTCTTCCAATTTTCAAAATAGGCCTATTATATTACGAAGCCTTTTGAGTTGAACTATAGTTTTTTTTTTTTAATTTAATTAATTTATTTATTTATTTATTTATTAACATTACCAGGCTAAATACTTCTATGTGAAACCATAAACTGCAATTGCTTGAAAAAATGTTTTACAGCTTAGTTGCCTAATTTTTAAAACTTACCTCTGTGCTCTGTCCACCATATGTTTGATGACAAATATGGTCTATCCCACATCCAAAACTTTTTGCGATAAAACTAATTTGTCAAATATATACGAATGTGTGGCTATACCGTACATTGGCCTATAAAAAAAACAAAACAAATGCAAAACGCAAAGATTTCAAGGGTTTGACAAAACTCCGCATGTTGTGGAGCCGCCTTTTATTACTAACCGTATTTTTATCTTAAGGAGTGGGTTTCTTCTTTGATTCACGCTTAAGGCCAAATTTCATTCCCCCATAAAAAAATGAACATCAAATTCGAAATTTTCAAGCCGAATTTTGACTAATCTAAACAGCCAAAACTGTAGTTCTTTTGCCCTAAACGTTCGTATTCGAGTTGTTTTTCTGTGTCTGTAAGTCATTGTTGTTGGATATTTTCAATTTTGAAAATCATGTGTGACATTTGTCGAAAATCCTCCTTAAACTATTTTCGAAATGACTTCAAACTTGAAAAATACAAAGATTTGACTATTATCTAAAAAGTGTAGCAGGGGAATTTTGATATTTGACCCCATATCTGAGCATGGTCGAATTTTTCCAAACCTATATTTTTGGGTTTTTGAATTAAAAAAATTGAGGATATTTTTTTTCTGGTTTATCCGATCTGCATGAAATTTTCAACATTTGTAGTCGCGGGAGAGCACATTATTACTTAAGTGATTCTTTTTATATGCAGGTAGTTTTTTTTTTTCTTGAAACAATTTTCAAAAACAAGTTTTTGGAAAATTTTTTTTTTAAATTTTCTTTTCTGAGTATACAAAAAAAATCTATCTAAGTAAAAAAGGTGATATTCTCGCCCCACCTGAAAATTATTTTTGATAGGATAAGTAGAAAAAAATTTATAATCCAATATTTCACTTTTACGATGCGATTTAAATTTGGAAAAAAGCTTAAATATGATATTAAAATTTTTTTTCTACTTATCCTATCAAATCAAATTTTCAAAGCTTGTATAGTCGGGCGAGACACGCATCTTTTTTACTTAGATACTTTTTTGTATCTCAAAAAATTTTTTTAAGTTTTCCAAAAATTTTTTTTTGTAAAATTTGTTTCCAAGAAAAAAATATTCCCAAACTACTGCAGTATACGAAAGAAGGACAGAAATTATCTAAGTAAAAAATGTTGCATCTCCCCCGACTACAAATGTCCTGAAAATTTCATGCAGATCGGATAAACAAAAAAAAAATATCCCAATTTTTTCAATTTCAAAACCCAAAAATAGTAGGTTTTGAAAATCGACCAATGCTCAGATATGGGGTCAAATATCAAAATTCCCCTGCTACACTTTTTAGATAATAGTCCAATCTTTGTATTTTTCAAGTTTGAAGTCATTTCGAAAAATAGATAGGGAGGAGTTTCGAACAAATGTCAAAAACACCAGATTTTCAAAAATTGAAAATACCAAAACAATGACTACAGACACAGAAACACACTCGAATACGACGTTTTAGAGGTAAAAAAAACTACAGTGGTGTTTATATAGTCAAAATTGGCTGAAAATTTCGAATTTTATGTCCATTTTTAGGGGGGTGAAAATTGGGCTCAGCCAGAAGCAATAATTGGAGCGTGCCCTTAAGAAATATTTGCACCTAACTTGGGCACCGAACCGTTACTCCGTTAATAACGGAATTAGTTTTTTTTAGTAATGGAGTAACGGACTCGTTACTTTTCTTTCATGTAGCTCACCGAATAACTTGCGTTATTTTTCCTCCATTACTTTTTAGACCTTTAAATCTTGTTCGACTTTCTTTTAATGTCAATAGCCAATTGACCAACCCGGTCAAGCTAATATATATATGTATAATATATATATATAATATATTATATATATATATATATGCAACATATATAGATTCTTTTTGTAGATATTTTTGCTTTCTAGATTAATATATATATATATATATTATATATATATATATATATTGTAAAAGCTGTCTACTGAGGTTAGGTTAGTTGTGATGCTTCTTTTGAAGGATGATGAGTAAGAATTTGCTGTGTTTTTCTCTCGTTTATTTTCTAATTCTATCTTTACGGCTGGGGTTGGACCCTGTCCTTGGTGATTGTTATTGTTTTCTTGACATTACAATTGCCATTTATTTTATTAATCGTTTTTTTTAATAATAAGTCTGCAGAGCCTTTGACGTCTTGGCGTTCGTTTTTGAAAGTAAAGAATGCCGCCACGCTGGGGGCGTGGCTTAATTCTACGATACTAAACAACTTTTCCAAATAGGGTGCGTTCGGCTCTGCAGTTCAGCTCTGTAGAGAGTTCCTTTCCACTTCCACAGAGAGCTCCTCTCCACAGTACCTCCCTGCAGAGCTGAGACCCAGGTGCTCTAATCCAACTGAGGGCCTCTGCTCGATACATCTCTAGACGGAGGCGGCTGCAAACCAGGACGAGGGGTGTTGGAGGCGCAGGTGGTACGAGAGGGCGAGAATACGAGAAGGAGTGGAACATCGGCAAGTACTACTTGGGGAAGCCATGCAGGAGTGGTGGTGGAGGGACGTAGAGGGAGAGGAGGAGGAGGAAAAGGAAGAGGATCTGGGTCAAGAGGAAGAAGTGGTGGAGGTGGAGAGTCAGAGGGAGATGAAGGAGGAGAAGAGTCGGGAGGAGATGAAGGAGGTGGAGAATCTGGTACAGGATACGAAGGTGGTGTATCCAAAGGAATCAGAATCGGTTTTGGGAACAAGTCCGAATCTTGGACGTCAGGAGGATTCGCCTCAAAATAGGCAGGTTTGAGACGATCGATTGATATTACTTCGGTGCGAGTGGGGCGCTGTACTTTGAAGAACTTCTTCCGAAGTATAGCCGGGAAGGGCCCGTCGTACTTGGGTTGGAGGGGAGAACGGTGGGAGTCATGCCTGACTAAAACATGGGTACAGGAAGAGAGATCTTTCGGAATGTAAGAGTGCACCTTTTGCTGGCGGGTCGGAGTAGGTCTCCAGGAGAGGGCACAGCGTTTCAAACGGGTGAGGTACAGGGTGGGATCAGCAGTAGCAGGAGGGAAAGATTGAGAAAAGAACTCGCCAGGCAGGCGAAGAGTAGAGCCATAAACAAGTTCTGCAGCTGAACACTGAAGATCTTCCTTAACGGCCGTGCGTATACCCAGCATAACCAAAGGAAGAGCTTCAGTCCAGTGTTCTGGTTGTGGATGTGCCATGAGAGAGGCTTTAAGCTGACGGTGGAACCTTTCACAAATCCCATTCGAGATAGGATGGAAGCTGGTAGTATGGATCTTCTCAGAACCAAGCAAGCGCATCAAATCTTTCCAGAGGAAGGATTCGAAAACGCGACCCTGATCCGTCGTGACCGAGAGAGGAATGCCAAACCGAGAGATCCAATGAAACAAGAAGGCTTTAGCTATAGATTCGGCAGTAGCAACAGAGAGAGATAGCTTCGGTCCAACGAGTGAACCGATCGATACAGGTGAGGATATATCGCATGCCATGAGAAGGTGGAAGAGGTCCAACAATGTCGATGTGAACTCTCTCAAAACGTTGGCCAGGGGGCAAAAAGGTGCCCAAGGGAGCTTTAGTATGTCTTTGCACCTTAGAGCGTTGACAAGCCATGCAGGCGCGGACCCAATTCGCTACATCGGCGTTAACTTTAGGCCACACAAAACGAGTTGTTACCAGTTTGCGTGAAGCCTCGACGCCAGGGTGTGAAAGCGAATGGAGATTGCAGAAGACTGCCTTTCGAAGAGAATTTGGAACGAAAGGACGAGGATGGCCTGTTGAAATGTCGCACAAGAGTCTCTTCTCTATGCCCGGAAGATTTAGCCACTGCAGCTGTAGAGAAGAGTCCTGCTGAAGATCGATATTGTCTTGCTCCTGGCACGTGGCCATGGCTGCGTAATCGATGTCAGGAATGGGAGAAAGAGCGTTAATTTCAATCCGAAAGAAAGGGCATCAGAGGTTGAAATTATTCCACTCGGAGATGTTGGACGTTTATGATTCCGTTGGTAACTAGGAAACAAATTCGAGATGACGAGCTTCACGGGGGGAATGTCTTTCGTGGCGTGAAGCCATAGCAAAGGTTATTGCCTTATGGTCGGTCAGGATATGAAACTCCCTTCCTTCCAAAAAGTACCTAAAATGGCGAACAGCAAGATACATGGCAAGCAACTCCCGACCGAGAGCATCGGTAGGGCTAGCAGCCCCTGGCCCAGACGCCACAATATATTATTATATATTATATATATAATAATATTATATTAAATATATATATATAATATATTATATTATAATTATATATAAATATATATATTATATTATAATATATATATATATATATATATATATATATATATATATATATATAATTATATATAAATATATCACTATATATATATATACTGTGGCGTCTGGGGCAGGGGGCTGCTAGCCCTACTGAAGACTCCTAAGCAGCCTCCGGGAAGAAACGCCACTTTATTG
>JABUQX010051673.1:0-10000 GCA_015478945.1 Trachelipus rathkii | reverse complement strand
ATATATATATATTATAAAATATATATATATATATATATATATAATATATATATATATATATATATAATTATATTTATATATATATATATAATATATATATATATATATATATATATATATATATATATATATATATATATTATATATATACTCTCCAGTTCTGTGACCCTCTGGTCAATACCCTCTTTGACGCCATAGACAAGAGGTTCTCCAGCACCTTTGAAGATGAGGAGTACCTTCTGGCCACTGTCTTCCCCCCAAGTTTCGCCTGATGTGGAATGAGGGCTTTTGAAAGAAACAATGGCCAAAAAGTCAGAGGTCAAGGCCCTGATGGAGAAGAAGGTGGAAGAGTTATTGTGGCGTACCGAACTCGAGAACGCCAACAGTATCAGCAGCAGCGAGGGAGAGGACATGCAAGAGAAGGACTTCTACTCAAGCATCTGTGATGCTGATGATTACACTGAACTAACTCAAGGTCAACGTCATCAAAGATCAATCAAGAGTAAAGCTGCTCTCATTGTAAATAAGTGGCTGCAGGCAAAATCGACAGACAGCCTGTCAGACCTAGCTTTTAACAATGAGAAGGTGCTCATTGATTCTTTATAGTACAAATACTGCAATGCGTCTAGCGCTGCGGTGAGCGATTTGTCTGGCAAAGATATCGTACAGAGCCAAGAGGGATTCTCTGTCAATGAGACTTAGATATGCTTCATGTTATGAAGGGGAACATACCAATTGTGAGAAGGCCAGAACCTAGTATTTTATATTTTTATATTGATATATTGTAATTAACTAATTCTTTGGTTATTAACTAATTCTTTGATTTCTAAATCCTTTATTAACTTTATCTTTGGCTTTTTACATACATTATAGAATCTATAACATCAGAGCATAAATTAGGAAAAAAAAAATTATTATTAAAAAGCGGAACACTGAGAAGCAAAGAGAAAAAAATTTAAATTTACTTTAATAGTATCCAAAGTTTTTACAAAGTAGCAAAAACATTCCCATATTTTTCTTGTACGCTGTCGGTAAAGAAAACAAAAAATTTTTTTATATTGTATCTTTAAAAATAGATGAAAAGAAGATGTAATAAAAACATTTTATATTTTCCAAAAATGCAAATATTAACAATTTTATTTTACTAAATGAAATACAAAAAAAATCATTCACTATCGATTTATCGGTTATCGCCTTATCGGCGATATTTTTGTCACGAGTTATCGGATATCGGTTATCGATGATAGGTTTTCGTTATCGATTTATCGGTTTTCGCGATAACATTTTTCGTTATCGTGCCCACCTATGTATAATATGATTATATTATTTATATACTATATATAATATATATATATAATTATATATATTATATATATATTATAATATATATATAATATATATATATATATTGTATAATTATTACATATAAAAATTGGATAGTATAAATATATATCTACATATATATATGTAAATAATATAATATATACTTATATATATATATATATATATATATATATATATATATATATATATATATATATATAGTATTATATATCAGAGCTGGGCGTTGCGCCACCAAGTTGCGCATGACGCTATGCGCCTAATGGCGCACTATCAATTCGTAGGCGCAAGGCGCTAGGCGCAACAAAATTTTTTAAAAAGGACTGGACTAAGGCAAAGGCGACACAGCCAATTCTGTTGCGGCCCTATTAGCCGCGCCTGATGAACAGGAACAAAGCATTTTTTTTACCCTTAAAGTTAGAACTTAGAAGCTGGCAAACTTGTATCATTCTAAAACCAGTGTAAAATATTATATAATATTATACTTTTATATACTATATATATAATTATTATATATAAATTATATATATAATATATATATATATATATATATTATATAATATATATTTTTATATATATATAACTATATATATATTTAAAATATAAATATATTGTATATATATATTAAAACTGGTTCATAGCTTCTTAAACTACAAAGAAATTGGCAACTACGGCTTCTGAGAGTTTTCAACTTCTGCAGCGGCTCGAGCTGAACCTCCTGGGGGAAAAACATGGATCACAAGCGAAAGCGTGTACGATATTAGTTTTACGGTGTTTTAATACAAAATTAATTAAGTGTGTTTTTCTTCACTTATAAAGCATGCTTTTAATTATCGCACTTAAAGTTTACTTTGGCAAATTAAATTAAGCGAACATCCACCAGCCGGCGAAAAGTCGTAGGCGCAAAGGCGCATAGGCGCATAGGCGCTAGGCGTATTGATGTGATCAAAAATATAGGCGCATAGGCGCTAAGCGCACTAGGTCCGGCGGCATAGGCGCATAGGCGCAGGCGCACTCAAAAAAATTATAGGCGCGCAGCTCTGATAATATATATATATGTATATATTTTATATATTTATATATATATATATATATATTATATATATATATATATATATATATATATATATATATATATATATATATATATATTTATATATAATATATATATATATATTATATATATATATATATATATATATATATATATATATTATAAATATATACTCGGGGAAAATGCGTATACTCAATTAAAAATAAACAAGTAATTATTTCTCATTTTATGATCATAAGTCTGTTTATAGGTATAATTCACAGGATAAACTGCAAGTAACTTTTAAACCTTTAAATAACACAACAAATAGAATTTAAGGTTTTGCTCGGCTAGCGCTGAATTTGGCGTTTATTATGCAACTTTACCATATATATATATATATAATATATATATATATTATATGATACATCAGTGAATATAATTTATATATAATTATATATATAATATATATATATATATTATATATACTATATATATATATATATATATATATATATATATATATATTACATGATACCATCACTCACGGGCAATGCCCTTTTCAAAAGGAGGGGCAAAAAAATAAATAAATAAAAAAATAAAAATTACATAAAGAAAAACAAATTAAAATAAATGGAAAGTAAACCCACCCTGTACCTAACTCAATTCCTTCAGGTGGGCGCAGACGCGGGTTAATAGAGGAAGAGATGTTTGCGGGGAAATAAAAAGGAAGGAAGGAGTTCCACAAAACAGATGTTGGTTGGAAAAAGGAGGTACCACAAACGAGTGATCCTTGAGTCTCCAATATTCACACAATTTTCATGAGAGAACAAGACACCTCTTGTGTTACGAGGGCGACGCTGTTATGGAGGAATGCGAAAGGTCAATTCTCTCGAGCACATGCCGTTGTAATACCTATAGAAAAGAGATAGGGCATCAACGTCACGACGCAGAGAAAGAGGGTCAAGGGAGTCAGAAAGTATGGGACAGTTTATAAGCCTCTTTTCCTTAACTTCAACTCTATCTCAAAAGACGAGGCTGAACCGGCAACCTCCCCAAATGTGTGGAACAGTATTCATACAGGGGCGAATAAGACCTTTATATAACTGGAGTATCTGAACAGAAGAAAAAAAATTACGCATCTGAACAGAATTCCCAGTTTTTTTGAGGCCAACATTTAGCAGCCGATGTTGAGTGAGGTCTCCAGACAATCACTATTTATGTTTAGTCCTAGAATGTTTATGTTGTTACGGGTAAAGGCATTAGAGCCTCAAATGGATAGTAAAGTTGCGGACGTATTTTAGGAGGGAGATATGAAGAAGTTGAGTTTTTTATAGAGTTCAATTGCAAAAGATTACGGCAACCCCACTGAAAAATTCCAACCAAATCGGCAAGAATTCAATCAGAAAAGCTGTAGACGAGAGGCAACTCTAGATACAAACGAGGGAGCACAATTAAAATGAGTGAAAGAATGGAGAGTTTGAGTCATCGATTAGAAGAACAGAGTTTAGAGGTGAGCTAAGAGATCGTTGATAAAAGTAGGAATAAAGTTGGAGATCAAAAAAGCCCTGAGGAACACCGCAATAATAAGAAAGGACGGAAGAGGTTGCTCCATCAACAAGAGCTGAAATGGAAACGATCTGAAAGAAACTAGACAAGAGTAAGCAAGCGAAAGGAGGAAATTCAAAGGAAGGTACTTAGAGAGTAGCGACGCATTCCATAACCTGTCAAAAGCTTTAGATATGTCGAGCGCTACCACACAAGACTCACCATGATCCTTAAGGCAGAAGATGTCAGTAGAGATTAGGAAGATATCAAAAGTGATCTTCGAATCGTCGGAAAAGCCCCATACTGACGATCTGAAAGTAGAGGAAATGAGATTCTATATGATCGAAGAAATGAGAGTTAAGGAGAGTTATCAAGATTCTTAGATAAGAATACAAGTTAAGGCAATAGGTCGATATTAGAAGGATCAGAGCGGCTACCTTTTTTTGAGTGTTGGGTGAATAAAAGTGCGCTTTCCAGACATGAGAAATAGTATAAAGTATTTAGGCATAGGGAGTAGAGTTGGAAGAGCACAGGCCGCCAGCTCAGAAGCCACACTCCCTCAAAACACGAGAGATGACATCTGGGCCACTGAACCTTCCGGGAACTTTCATAGATCTTTAGTACTCATGTACTCGATCATGAGTAATGACAGGTAGACAGTAGGCACATATAGGCACGTAATCCATCGGTCACTCTCAGCAGAGGGAGGGAATGCGACCGAATCTGACAATCAAGGGTGCGAATTAGATGAAAAAGAAGAAGACCAAAGAGATTAGCCTTTTCAGAAGGAGTGGTTAGCAACAGAACCGTCAAAACGGATAAGGGGGGAAAGGAAGATTTACAGAATTATTTTTAGAGATGTTTTTGGCAAAGAGGCCAGAAATTTTTATTTCAGAAGAAGAATCAAGAAGGGCAGCACACTTCTTTTTAGTGTAAGAACGCTTGGCCAGCGAATAATATCCCTGCATCGATTCCGGGCAGAGCGAAAATTAGTTGAGTAATAGAGAGAAGCGAGAGTTCTTTCCAAAGCCCTATACGTAATGTCAGTTGTCCTGGATAGCACGGAGAACAGAGCATCGAACCATGGAGTTATGGGGAGAAAATGATTTAGTGGAGATGGAATGAAACCTTTGCTTCATCCCATCCGTGATACGGGACCCTACCTTTCAACAGAAGCAGAGGCTTTCTTCACGTACCAAAACATTTCAATCCAGCCGATATTTGGCAAAAAGCGACGCAATTGCATCCCAATTAGCCCCGATTAAAGTGCCAGAAAGTTCGCTTAGGGCAGGGCGGAGCTGCTGGAAATAAGTGTTAACTTTGAAAAGCTAAAGTTGTGGTCAGAATTACCGATAGGGGGGAAATGTGTATTTGGTAGCGAGAAGGAGACAGTGTGTGAAGCATAAAAATCAGAGCTGTTTCAGAATTTGCTCGGACGATCTGGATTATATATATATATATATATATATATATATATACTATAATATATATATATATATATATATATATACTAATATATATATATATATTATATATATATATATGATATATTATTATATCATATATATATATAAATAATAATAAATATATATATATATATATATATATATAATTTTATAAAAAATTAAATTCCGAATTCCAGGGGGGGGGCAAGTGCCCCTCCTGCCCCTATGGCATAAATATATGTATAATATTATATATATATATAAATATATAGTTATTATATAATATTATATATATATAACTAATTATAATTATATATTTATATATATATATATTATATATACTATTATAGTATATATATTATATATATTATAATATATTATATATATCAAGACATTATTATATAGTCCCCCATAAGGCTGATGAAGAAGTTACTTCAATGTGGTATTAGGTGGAGCGGGACATTTTATTCTTTTTTTAGTTGTCACTCCCCACATCCGGCAGAGCTCTATTCAGGGAGGGGTGTTGCACACCAAATTTTCATCCGCTAGCGCAAATTACGCAGATGAAACAGACGCAGGCTTTAAAGTGGAGGAGATTAAATTCAGCAGGGACACAGAAGATGCGGAGGAATTCCACAGAACAGAGGTGGCAGAAAAAGAAGGAAGCAACCGCAGCGAACTGCCTGGAGTTACCAAGAATCCACACAAAACTTCGGTGGCAGGACCACAGCACCCCTGTGCTACCGAGGGCTTCGTTAAAAGTGGTGTACAGGTGTGGTAAGTTCCCTCGAGCACTTGCCGCCGCTACTGTACCTATAGAAAGAGATAAGTACCAACATGGCGCTGCAAAGATAGAGGGTCAAATATGAACTGGAAAGTACAGGACAGTTTATAGGCCTTTTGGCTTTTGACTCGACCTGTCCAGAAGCCGGGGAAACCAGAGCCCCCAAAAGATATGGAGAAAACAGTACTCATAAAGGCGGATGAAGACCCTTGTATAGCTAGGGAGTAACTGAGAAGAGGAAAAAAAGTCTCGCAGTCTAAACAGAAACTCCCTTTCTTTGAAGCCGCCTAGCAACCCGTTGTGATGTGAGGTTGATCCAAGGACCTTGTATATATATATACGAGTAGACCACATCAGTGCATGCGTGTCAAATGCTAAGTCTTAAGCATGTCAACAGTGAGAGACGAGAGAACAGTGAAAGATATACGGAAGTTAGAAGGTTTTTAGAGGGAGATTTGTAGAAGTTGAGTTTTTAAAGAATTGAATATTCACAAGGTTGAGACGACCCCAATCGGAATTCTATCCAGATCAGCGAGAATAGAATCTGGAAAGATTAAGACGAGATGCAATTCTAAAGTAAAGAAGGAGCGAATTGAAATGAGTTGAAGGTGAAGGGCGAGCTCATCAGGCATAAGAGTGGATAGGATTAGATAGTCGCTTGGTGAGAAATCATGTAATGAAAAGTTAAGAATAAAATAGGAGATTAAGGACCGAACCCTTGAGAACACACATGACAGAAAAAGAAGAAGAAGTTCTACTAATCAACCACATCCGATATTGAGCGACATGAAGAAAGCTAGACATAAGTAAGCAAAGAGAAGGAGGAAACCAAAAGGAGGGGAGCTTGGAGAGGCATGACGTGCCCATACCAGGTTCAACATGCTTTGGTTATGTCGAGCGACATCCAGTCGCAAAGTCTCCCCGTAGTTCTAAGAAGCGGAAAACCATAAATCGGTGAAATAGGAAAGTATATCGCCAGAAGACCTTGAACGCCGAAAGCCCGTACTGGTGATCGGAAAGAGAGAATGAAGAGATTCCAGATGGCCTAAGAAGTGAGAGGTTAAGAAGTGTTTCAAAGATCTTAGAATACAAGTGAAGAGCTGTTAGATAGGAGCCTATTGTAATATTAGAAGATCAGAGCGCGCTTCCTTTTTTCGGAATAGGTTGGACATTGGGTATTGCGTGCTTCGCAACACTGAGGGAAGTGCTTAGTGATAGGAGACTTGATATGAGTTCATTATAATTAGTTTGAACGAGGGGCGGAGGTCCAGCTACGTAGCACATTGCCGCGTTCAAAACTCGGGGAATTACTATGGAGAAGGCCATCTCAGCTGGTCTAGTAAAGCCATCCTCAGCATTTTGTCTCATGAGTTCAGTGAAATCCTCAGGAGCTCACATGTGTGACCCGAGGCAAAGTTCGTTCTATACTTGCAGCAGGTTAACAGTAGCATACATAGGCTCACGCATGTGAGAGTTAGGATGTAAAGGAATGCAGGAGTGCGCAGGAATGAGTAATGCACAGAAATTAAGTCTGCTCACGGGCCGAAGAGCTATGAGTTCTAGGAGACAATAGTAGGGAGGCACCGAAGACGAATTGGCCCTTTATCAAGGTTGAAAGAGTTGCAAAGCAACACGCAGCATATCAAGATCGAATAAGAGTCCCCAAGGGCAAAGATGATTACAGAATTGTTAGATATATTTTTGGCAAGCAGGCCAGAAAGATTTTGTTAGTAGGAGAACCAAGGAGGTAGCGCACTTTCGTTTGATGAAAGCCCGCTTTGCTCGTCGAAGAGTATCCCTGCACCGATTTCTAGCTGAAGCTGAAAATTAGCGAGAGATGATAGGAGAACGAGAATTTTTCCACTCCCCATACGCACTGTCTCTAGCCTGAATGGCAGAGGAACAAGCAGCGATCGGAACATTGGATTATGAGGAGAGAAAGATTTAGTCGAAGAAGGAATGAACTGCCTCATCCCGTCAACGATTACAGCTCCCACCTTAGTGGCAGAAGCCGAAGCTCTCAGAGTCCAATAAGCAGTCATTCCAAATTATAGCTAGCGTAAGAATCGACGCAAGGCCCGCCCAATCAGCCCGATTCAAAGTGCCAAGAAAAAAACGCATAGGGCAGGAATTGGAGCTGTTGGAGAGAAAGTATTGAAATTAAGATATATAAGGTTGTGGTCGGATTTACCAATAGGAGCGAAATGGTGTATTTATAAAGAGAAGGACTAGTGTTGAAACATAGGTCAAGTGTGTTCAGGAATTGGTGATTAAAGAGTAGTTGTGGAATAGAAAACAGTGGGAACAACTAAATGGCAATAAGTCATTATGGGAAATAGTTAAGAGTGGTGTCCCACAGGGTTCAGAGCTGGGTGGGTACTATTGTTCATATATATAAGTGATTTAGACCATGGACTTAAATGCAAGGTTTCCTAAGTTTGAGATGATACCCAACAGTGGGCCCACCTTCAGTTAGGAAAGTGAAGATTGTATAAAGATTCAAAATATCTTGATGAAAACTTCTTGGGTTGGGAGATAAGATGGCGAAATTGAATTTCGTATAGTAAAAATTGTAAGTTCCTTCACCTAGGTTTTCAAATAAAGTTTTTAACTGCGATATGAATGGGGATTTGGCTTGAGTGTGGACCAATGCAACATATGGAAGTGTAATATATAGCAGTAATTGAAAGTAGCTAATCATGTGTTCTGGAAGCAATAATAAAGCTAAAAGAATTGCTGGCATTAATATAAATACGGCAATGTTGTTACAGAGCAAAGAATGTAATAAGTAAATGATATGATATGACCTATTTAGGCCAATAATAGAGTATCTCTGCACAAGTTTGGGCCCCTTTATTTAAAGAAAGACTTAGATATGCTAGAGAGAATGCAAAGTAGAGCAACAAGGATGATTTCTGGGTTTGATGGTAAGAGCTATGAGGAGAGGTTGAAGGAGTTAGGAATGTTTTCAGTAGAAAGGCGATTTCTCAGACGGGACATGATACAATTTCTACAAAATTTCTTACATCTATTTATAATACCGGAGACAATAAATTCTTCCATATAGAGCGACGTGACGGAGAGACCAGGGGGCATAACAAGAAAATTAAGAAGAAAGCATGCCATCCTGATATAAGAAAGCATTCTTTCAGCAATAGAGTTGTTAAATTTTGGAATGGTTGCTTTGTATATTATATATAATTGTATAATATATAGTTATATATATATTATATATATATTAATATATATAATAATATAATATATATAATAATATATATATATATATATATATATATATAATATATATCGAGCTATATACTATATATATATAATATATATATAATATAACCGGTCATTTACGCTCACCTCTGACCTAGTAGGGCCGCTCAATTTGTAGGTAAATATCACTTTGTACAGCCTAGTGCTATAACCACTGTAAGGAAGTGATGTTCTGACACTTTTAGATAGTATAATTATATATATCTCGGACTTTACGCGTGAAAGACATATTTAGGTGCCGTGTGTGTACACGGGTGTAGATAACTACTCCACGTAAAGGTTATGGTAGAGGATCTCCGTAGGCCACATCCACAGCCCACCCTTACTCAGGGGTGGGGTCGGTAGTGTTATGTTTGTGTCATCTTAGTGAGTAGACCTGTACTAATGTGAAGAAGGATACCCCTCCCTATTATTATATAATTATATGCCTTTCTCAGTATCCATATTACTGTTAATTTACATATTAATAATTCATACATTTGCTGATTGCTATGCTGTCATCCATTAGTGATAGATCAGTAGGTTATGTTGGTAAAAATTTTTTAATGAAATCTTATAAATGAAATAACG
>JABUQX010051672.1:30000-33977 GCA_015478945.1 Trachelipus rathkii | reverse complement strand
ATTTACTGCATTAAGGTATGTAATGTATGTGAGTTAAGGCAGTAAAGCCGAAAGTTAAATCAGTAAAGCGTAAGTTGAAAGCAGTAAGCAGTAAAAAACAAAAGCATACTAAATCCCTTAGATGTTAGGTAACACCTCTATTGATTTACTGAATTACTGGCTTTAGGGTATGTAATTTTAATAAATATGTGAGTTAAAGCAGTAAAACATATGAGTTAAAAGCAGTAAAGCAGAAGTTAAAGCAGTAAAAACATAAAGTTAAAGCAGTAAAGCAGTAAAACAAGAAGCATACTATGGTGTTCAGGTCAATACATAATTCATATTGTTTTACTGTTTTTAGGTATGTAATGTTAATGTTTTTAATAAATTTCGTACAATTGTATGTAAAATAAAATGTTTATAACATCAGACACTCTGGTTTTTCTTCTTACACACAATTTTTAAAAATTTATAAATTAAAAGTATTAAGTAAAAATAATGTTAATAAATATAATGTGTTAAATAATAGGTCTGTAATGAGTTACAGTTTTAAGTTCGCGAAAAATGTTTTTAATAAAATGTTTAAGTATGAATAAAAATGAATGACTCTGTATAATAGAAATTCTTTGAAATGTTTAAGTATGAAATAAAAATGAATAACTTATAGTATATATATATATTTTCATTCGCGCGGGAATATTGCGCCTGCGGGCGCAACGCGGCGGGCCCGGGAACGCGGAAATGCGCCTGCGGGCGCCACGCGGCGGGCGGGTACTGCGGAAATATTCGCGGCCTGCGGGAGCACACGGCGGGCGGGGACGCGGGCGGGTCGCACCTGCGGGTGCCGGATTGGCTGTCTTTGCGCGGAGGGGCTCACGCTGGAGCCCTGGTGGTTTAACCTTGTGAACACTCCGGGGTGAAGACATAAATATTAACTCTGTTCTTTAATGGAGGGTAGAGATGATCCATCATCAAAGATGATTTCATCAAAGATGAATCCTCAATATCAGACGGTGCCTCAAAAGATGACGCATCAAGTGAGCATAAAGATGAACCTTCAAGTTGAGGCATCAAAAGTTGAGAATAATGCTGAGGCATCAAAGTTTAGGCATCAAAGTTGAGGCATCAGTTTGAGGCATCAAGTTGAGGCTCAAAAGTTGAGGCATCAAAATATCAAGTGTGTGAGTGTAAACGTAAGTGTATCTGTGTGGGTGTGAGTGTAAGTGTAAATCGGTTTATGGTAAGATGTCTATGGAGGTGTACAGTGCTTATAAGTGTCATAGTGTGTATAAGTGTCATAGTGAAAGTGTCTATGGTGTGTGTGTATAAGTGTTATAGTGTATGTGAGTGTGTGCAAGTAATATATATATATATTATATATATATATAATTATATAAATATATATATCTATATATATATATATAATTAACTATATATATATATATATATATATATATATAAATATACTATATATATATTAGGCTATAAGTGATAGAAAAAAAGACTAACATCATAGTAGGAAGCATTCTAGCAGATTGTAATGTACACCATTCGATTCCTCATACCTTATAACCTAGGGGTAGACACCCATATTTAGGGCTATTCGGGGCTCAGGGGTGGCCTAGAAAAAGCTTGAAAAAAGTGGCAAACTCAGTTGCACTATGTGGCACTCACTTGGCACGATGTGGCACTCACTTGGCACTCATTGGGACTCACTTGGCACTCAATTGGCACTCCATTGGCACTCACTTGGCACTCACCTGGCACCCGCTGGCACTCATCTAATACTCATAGAACACTAATAGAACATCCCTAGGTAACTTCTTACGGTGGTTGGGAACCATCAAGCCAACAAGTTAGCGTGGGTCATAAATTGACCCATGGTATCTGGCAAGGTCAAGGCCGAAATATCATGGTCAAAAACAACGTTTAAGACATAAAAAAGCGGGCTAAGCCATAAGGGTTCCCAAAAAATTACCGGGGCAAAAATTGACCCATGGTCGAAAATTGGGGGCGTAAAATAGGGGGGGCAATACGTAACAACGGTTTGCTACGCAACGCGTTTGGCGCAACCCTTCTTCGAAAGGTTGCAAAAATTAGGGTTGCCGAAAAAATTACGGTTGCCAAAAAAGGGGTGCCCAAAATACCGTGGGTCAAAATGACCCATGGAGACCAAAGGGTTGGTCGAAAAAAATTAGGGTGGGGTACGTACAACGGTTGCTGACGCAACCGGTTTGGCGCCACCCTTCTTCGAAGGGTTGCAAAAAATAGGGTTGCCTAAAAATTAGGGTTGCCTAAAAAGTTAGGGATGCCAAAAAATTAGGGTTCTCAAAAAAAATTAGGTTGCAAAAATTAGGGTTCTCACAAAAAATTAGGGTTCTCAAAATTAGGGTTCTCAAAAAATTAGGGGTTCTCAAAAATCCGGGTTCTCAAAAATTCCGGGTTCTCAAAAAATCCGGGTTCAACAATGACCCATGGAAGACGCAACAGGGTTTGGTCGAAAAAAGGTAAAGACCCAAAAAGGTAAAGGCCAAAAAAAGGTCAAAGGCCAAAAAGGTCAAGTCAGTCAAAATTTGGGCTCCAAAAAAAATGCGGTTTGCCCCAAATTTTAGGGTGGGGTAAAAAAGGTCAGGGTCAGGTAAGATGGGGTAAAACAGGCTTAGTCCAATATAGCTCTCGCTACTACTAGAGAAGTTTTTAAAATATGAAAAATTGCTGTCTAATGCCTCCCATTTTGCTAATAATTTTGAGTATTTAAAGCAAGAAGAAAAAGTTATCAGAACATGTCACTTTTTATTGTTCTAACAAATAGTTGCATATAGCACTTAATATTAACAAAGTTAATTATAGATTATATATATAATATATATATATATATATATATATATATATATATATATATATATATATATATATATTATTTATATATATATAATATATATATTGCATCTAATTATAAATTATATATATATATATATATATATATATATATATATATATATCAGGGACGTGCCCTCTGGGTAGGCAAGGTAGGCAGTGCATGCCCTAAAAAGAAGTGAATTATTTATTTATATATTTTTAATATTTAAAACAAATTTAATCCATAAAAATTAATTTCTTACAGAGTTGTTATCGAAATTTAAAAACAAAATTTCATTTTCCCTTGTAAAAAGCAAAATATTTTGTGCTTCTCCGCCGCTTATGACTTCCTATATTAAACTTGGTTAAATGGACGTTCCGTGCTTTTCATTTTTAATGTATAAAATGATGTGCCTAAAAGGCATTCTAAATTCTGCTTTTCGACTCAGTGTTTGGAATGATGTCGTCGAGGGAGGATCTCTCTCTCTCTCTCTCTCTCTCTCTCTAATCTCTATATATATATATATATATATATATATATATATATATATATATATATATATATATATATATATATATATATATATATATATATATATATATTATAAATTAAAGCCTGCCTACCCTGAGAGACAAGTCACGGTATATACGATATATATATATAATATATTATATACTATATTATATTATTAATATATATATATATATATATTTATATATATATATATAATATATATATATATATATATATATATATATATATATATTTAATATATATATACATTTATATATTTATATATATATTATTTATTGCCCCTGGGCCCCCCTTATTTGGGGGGTCCATGTCATCTCCAGAAACCCAGCGACCTCCACTGGGCGAAGCCACAAGTCTCTCAGGGAGGAAATTTGATGGAGAGTTCTGTAGGGGGTGAGCAGGGGACATTTTAAAAGAAGGTGATCAAGGGTTTCAGCCTCCATTAGACATCTTCAGCAAAGTGGGGAGATTGTGTTTTGGAGGTGAAATTTGTGCCTGTATTCTTGGAGGTCTGGGTGATGCCCTGATCTCAGTCTGGATAGTGAGATCTGCATCTCTCGTGGGAGAGTATTCTGTGTTGCTGATATTTCCGGCGGGCGAGAGT
>JABUQX010051672.1:17500-22500 GCA_015478945.1 Trachelipus rathkii | reverse complement strand
TATAACTATTATGTAAAATTTACGAAAATTGAAAACGTGAGTTTCATAATTTAAATCGTGTTTTTTTTTTTTTTTTTTTTTTTTTTTTTTTTTTTTTTTTTTTTTTTTTAAAAAAAAAAAATAATATTAAGGTGATCGGATATTTCGTTATAATTGATCACTTAGTCTCTCTTGTTTTTGTAAGTAGGGATAAAAACGTTCCAGTATATGAAACTATCGATATCGTTCTGAAAAATGTATATCAAAATGAAAATATTCCTCCTCAAACCTAGATAAAGAAATTTTGAAAAAACTGATCATAACTTGCACCACAAAAAAAAAATCTTTCGAATTTTAAATCAAACAAATTTGAAAACTGGAGTCTCAAAGGAATCGCCCCTAGACCAACATTTGCGGCCTTCTATATGGCAGAAATAGAGAACAAAATTCTCAAAGAAATAATATATTTAACCTTTTCTTTTTAAGGATCAATAACAGTTTTTAAAATATTTACCCACAAACTTCAAACTAAGAGCAAATTAAAATTTATATATATATATATGAGGAATGCACAAATAATAAATTTAGTTTTTTTTTAGATGTAAAATTGAAAATAAAGAGGAATGGATCAATTAAAAAGAGATATTTACGTTAAAAACCGATAATTAAGTCTATATGGATTTCGATTAAACGCAACTCTCGCCTATAAAACATCTATAATAAAAACACTTATACAGAACCCACAAAATAACATCTAATTTGGAACTTTTATAAAGAAATAAAACGAATTTGTAAGCTATTAATTAACAAAGGTTTTCCTCAATTTTTAATAGATAAAACGCTGATAAACACTGGAAATATTGACTGATTCTAAAGAAAACAAGCTAATAATAACTTGAACTTTTATTACAAGAGCAAAGTGGTTGGCTCAATAATGAAGAAAAATCAAAATTAAAAAGTATTTTAAAGCAAAATGAAGGTTTATTTAAAAACAGATTTTGTATAATTGATACTTTTAATAAAGGGAATTAAATTTTAGTAAAGCAATAAAATGGGACTTAACGGATATTGAAGTAAAATCAGATTTATGCCTACTGTGATTATTGGATCAGAACTAACCAATTAGTGGTAAATGTGAAAGAAATAGAAAACTAAGGAGCATGCAGAAATATTAATAAAAGATAGATTAGGCAACCATAAAACAGTTTGATCGTAAAAGAATTAGGTATTAATTTTGAAATTGAAATTTGTTGCCTTTATGGAAAAAAATAAAGCGGATAGTATCTCGAGAATAAGGAGAAAATGGCTTATCGGAGTTGAAATTAAGTTGAAAGTTTAAGTTGAGTAGAACTGAGTATTTGAGGAATTAAAAAGAACTTTTTATCCTATGATCACCATCTAAGGTATTTAGAGTAAAACTTATTGTATTAGCTAGGATGGTAGAATCAAATAAGATGGTAAGTGCGGAAGAGACCGTGAAAAAATGTGTAAGAGAATTGTATATCAACTTGTCAAACAAACAGGAGGAGCCGTACTCGTATACGATTAAGAGTTGAGAAGGTAGTTAGATAAAGAAAGAATAATATGAACAACTGTTTGCGATAGATATAACTCATTTTAAGGGAAAATATTTTTGAGATTCCAATGTTTTGATTGTGGCCCTAAATAGAGGTTATTAGTAATTGGGAGAAGGTTATTTCAGAGTAATAGAAAGAAGTTACAAGTAAGAGAGAGAAGGTTATTTTAGAAAGGGGTAGAGTTGATGATGAGCTATTAATGGACAACGGTAAGCAGTTAGTTTAGGAGTGAAAAAGTGGATGAATTTGGTAGAAAAATGGGGGATAAATAAAGGTTGTTTAGAGCAGGCATATAGATCCGGAAGGAAATGTTACCAATAATCCGAAAGCAAATCACACGTACGATAAAAGGATATGCGGAAATAAGCCGAATAATTATATCTGCTATCCTAGAAAGATGTATTTTGGTACAATATTAATCACAAAAGATGGTTTAAAGGAATAGATCTTATACACTAGTATTAAAGGGATATTTATAATTATGATTGGGAAATTCAGAATTGGCTGATTGAGGATAAAAAAACTATTGTGGGTGAGGAATATAAATCAAAGTAAAAGTTAAGAGGTGAAGGAAGTGTGGGTTAAGCTCAAGGAAACGAGTATCTGTAACAATACCAAAATGTGATAAGGGATTAACGTAACGAGGTGAATTCTAAATGGAATATCGTAATGTACGACTGGATGGCGAGGAACTGTATTTAGACGTGAGAAAAGGTGTTTTACACAATAGAAGAAGTTGGTATTTACAATGAGCCGAAAGGTTGAAAAGAACAAAGGAGAGATACTAATTTTATTTTAAGGTATAATCACTACTAGGAGGATAGATAAAATTAATCTTTATGATCATGGGGGGCACGTGTGATGGTATGTATGGAGCTTCACAATATTAAAAGACTATATATATAAGAAGTATAGCATTGAAGTGGTCGTAGTACTAAATAAATAGTATTATAGAAGGTTGTGTTGATAGTCTTGCTTATCATATTATATATATATACATATATATATAAGTTAAAAAAATATATATTATAGTATTATATATATATAATTCCTATTAATATATTAATATTTATATACTAATATAATATATATATATTATTATAAATATTAATATATATAATATATATATACTTATATATAGGTAGTTTAATATATAGTATAATTAATATTATTATCATATTATATATATATTAATATTATATATATGTTCCCAACCTTATGAATTTCCATGCCTGCAGAAAAACATGTAATTAAAAAAAATCAATAATATTTGTTTAGTATATTTATTTTAACTAGTAATAATTATCACATTTTAAGTAAATGCTGTTGATGAAGAAAAAGAATCCAAATATTCTGAGTAAAATAAATAAATTAAAAATTTTAAAACAATAAAACTAAGGAAAATCAGTTTATTTATTTGCAATGGAGAATATGAATATAAACGTGAGACTAAATTTTTATAAGTTGCTAATACGTGGAAGAATTTAAGGTAATCAGTAATAAATAATATTTGTGGGTATTGTGTTTTTTTTCATATATAGATTCTGTGCACTAATAACAAAAACAATCAAAACCTGAATTATAAAGAGGGCATATTATTAAACGCACACTCATTTTAAAAACCTTATATTAGGGATCAGACGATGCAGTAAAAGCTAAACATTACCAATACGGTATTGCCGAATGCCTAGTAAATTTCGAGACCTAAATCACTACATAGAATATACCTTTGCTCCGTAACCGGTCTTCTAATGATTTATACCTATATCTTACTAGGTTAAAGATCCATTATTTATTATCTATATATATATTAATTGCAACTAAAACAGAAAAATACCCGAGGCTATAATCCTCATACGTACCCTATACTATATCCGCCTCGGTTCCGGGCAGCTGCTACCAAACGCCACGATGCGTAAAAAAGTACGATATTATTAAATAATTACCCTTTTTTGCATTTAAATATTTTTGATCTTGCTCATCAGCATTCAAATTTATTGTTAGTATTATATAATAACAAAATATGAAATTTGTTTTTAAATAAAATACATATTTATCTGCTCCATGAAACTCATAAGCACCATAATTTCTTCCATACTATTAACACAATGTTCTTTGTAAATCAGCATTTCAAATTATAAAAAAAAAATGTTAATAATAAATGTGTGCTGTTAATTTGTAATATTTGTGAAAGATAAGCTGTTTGAAGAATTCCTCCCTCTCAAATATAACTTTGGGCCTCACCCCTAAAAATGTTATATTCTACTTACATCTTGTATAAGAAATTTCTAGCCCAAAGAAAAAATGATTACAAGATATTAGTTTTCGTCTATTATTATCATCTTATTTTGATGCTATCAATTTATTATAAATTGAGTTACTGATGTTTTCTCCCCATTTCTTTACTTTAGGATACATAAGCTATATGCTTTCATTTTACAGCATTTTTTCAGTTACTTTTTTTATTAGAAAGTAAAAAATCAATTTTTTTTTTGTTGTTGTTGGTTTAAACCAAAATAACATTTCGGTTTAAAATAAAGAACCCTGTATATATATATATATATATATATATATATATAATACTACATTATATCATATATATAATATATATATAATATACATTAATTTATATATAATATATAATATATAATATACATAATATATAATTATATATATTTATATATATATATATATATAATATATATATATTATTGTATATCAGGTACCGACTTGCGCATTCACGCGATAAATTATAAAGTACACGTATGTTTTTACGTCCCCCCTATTATTTACCTCCTTCAGTTCCAACTTTTATTCAAACTCTTCATCAAACAGGACAACTAACTTCTTCAGGACGCTTTTCCTTAATTCCAAAAGGCCTTAAGTTTTTAGAAAAACAGCAAAAGTTTTGATTTTTAGTTCAATTTATTCATTAGAAAATGTTTTCATTCTTTGCCTGAAGCAGATCAGCGTTTGCTGGAAGGATATTTATAATAAATTGTTTTCTTAAGAACAGGGTTCTTTGATTTCTATTTTTTCTCCATATCATTACATTACCCTATCTATCTATCTATCTATCTATCTATCTATCTATCTATCTATCTATCTATCTTCCTATCTATTTCTATCCTATCTATCTATCTATCTATCTATCTATCTATCTATCTATCTATCTATCTATTTTTCTCTCTCTTTCTTTTTATTTGCTTCTTCATTTATTAGAAATTTATTGTTATTGATTGGTTTACTGTATTACATTACCGTAATGTTAGTACCGACTAATGTTAGTATTATTTTCTCGATTACGGGCTATGCAATTTATGACAGTTTGGAGACACATTAAAGTCACTTCTTACGAACGACCTGGATCAGAAATTGTGACGTGCAGAGAGAGCAGAGAGAGAGGAAGAGAGCAGAGAGAGCAGAGAGAGAGAGAGAGAGAGT
>JABUQX010051672.1:0-12500 GCA_015478945.1 Trachelipus rathkii | reverse complement strand
GCATCCACTCAGTCCGAGCGTTTGGTCCTGCTGGAGACCTCTGTATTTTCTCAAAAAAGGTAGATGTAATTAAACTCTTTTTCAAAAATACAAATAGATTATATTATTTGGTGAGTGTTTGGAGAAACGTGAGCTGGGAGGGGATTTACATTACCCATCATGTGTTGTTCCATCTATGTGAGTAGAGACGTAAATAACATCGTTGTCAGATCGATGGAATTATTTAGTGTCTTTTGCATAGATCTGATTTCTGAAATTTGCAGAGATGTGAGGAGGTAGAGAAAATGAATACTCAAGGGGAATATGAGATAATAAGTTGCCTCGCAATATAATTAGGCACAGAATAATGGTATTAGTGAATAGCTCAGCTTTAGCAGAGGGGGTAAACAGTAGTTGTGCCTCCGAAATATACTTTCTGCGAGGTTTTAGAGACAACAGCACCAACCTCGGCATAACTGACCACCGGGATTACGAATGCGGAGGTTTTTAATATGAGCCTTCCTTTATTTTAATTGGTGAGTTTGGTGATGCACCGTAGAGCTACAGTCTCAGCCATCCTCGCTAATCAAGCTAATCATACTCTAGGGTTCGATCCTATATATGCATAATCGGATCATTTGCTCGTTCACGGCCCGCTAGGTGGCTATGCCTCCTCTATCCAAAGCCAACCCTGGTTTCCGCCCTTACTCTTTCAACTCACCGAGCTTAATATCCCTTAGTGGTGTGATAAAGCAACTTCTGTGGATTTTATCTGTGCACTTCCGCCCACCCTCGACCGCGCTACTTTTTTCCCTGACAAAGGGCCAACTGTTCACTCCCTGACGGATGCTTACTACAGCAGATAGCCACACCGCTCCAGCATTAGCCCACGGCCTCAACTGCTCTATTGGGCTCACTTGAGTATTCTAACAAGTCGAAGAAGAGAAGTTTTCACAGCGAAGTGGTACGGGTAGCGTCGATGGAGCGGGGCTCAATCTCAGATAAGTGAAGTAGCTCCATTGTTGTACCTCTAATCGTCGTCATAAGACATCTAGTGCATATATATAATATACTATAATAATATACTAATATATAATATATATATATAATATATATATATACTATAATATAATATATATATATATAGTATATATATATATATATATATAGTATTATATATGTATATATATATATATATTATATTAAGTGGGGTGAATATATATATATAAACGTTTGTCAAATAGAGTTTGAATATCCAAATCTTAATATTGCATTAAGATTATTTTTGGGTGGTGGCCTTATCTGCTCGGGGCGAGGTTAATTTGGTTTTACTTCTGAGACTCACTCACAGTGATTTCTATCTATATTAGTTAGGGGAGAGATGTTTGTGAGGGAGTATGGTTATATATATATTATATATATATATTGATAGTTAGAATTAGTTATTGGGGCGATTTTATGTAGGATTTATGAGTGTAGTGTTAAATTGTGCAGGATGTTGTAGAAAGCCTAATGAGGACCTGTTATGGTAGGTGGGGGGGGTAATTTGTAGGATGTCTATTATAAAGTTTTGGCTGTCAGTTAGTAGGAGGGGGTGGGGGTTAGGGTTGCTAGAGTAGTATATATTGGTATGCTAATGGATGTGTTGGATAATTGCTGAGTGTTTTTATCGTTGAAGAATTGTGGTCCTTACCATACTTATTATAAAGTGTAGGTATGTATGGGAAGGAAATTATATATATATTAATTATTATTAATATAATATATTATATGATATAATATATATATATATATATATATATATATTATATAATATATATATTAAATATAATATATATATATAATATATATATATAATATATATATTCATGTAATATTCCTATAATCACTCACCATATCCATTATCTTTTCCCTCCTATATATAAAAGACTGTAGTTGAATATTATTTATATATGAGTAAGGTGTTATATATATATATATTGTTAAACATATAATACATAATTAGATTACTCAGATATATTATACAGTATAATATTAGTATATATATATATATAATATATAGTATAAAGGAATAGATACGCAATCAGGATAAAGATAATATATATAAAGGCCTCAGTACTCTCATTATTATCTTGTGACTTCGTGTCATTATATATATCACCTATATTTTTTAGTGTATATATATATATATTTATAGAGTAAACTGTAGTAACATTCTAATAATAAAATATATATACTACCTAGAGATTCAGACTATATTATATTAGGGACCTTATATAATAGTAACGAACTATATATATACTAACTATATATAATATATAGAATATATAATATATGGAGCTATTTGAGTCTGAGAGTATACAAGTGTATAGGTATTATATAGGTTTATATATATAAATATCGCTGGCCAGGTGTATATATATATATATATATATATATATATTATATAAGGCCAACTAACCAACCATACCCCTCAACAAACCCCGCCATTCTCAATCTACCTATTACGCCACCTTTATCTTTTTGCCTTCTGTATCAATACTCATAATTTCTCTACCTCCGATAAGGTGATCAATATATATCCTTATTATATTACTCAATCCTAAAATTATTTTCAGGAAGTAGTCCTACCTACTAAAGTGAGTATATATATAAAATTTTCACTTTCTCATCTCACGCAGAATCGCGGATTGCGCAGAATAAATGAGGCACGTTTGTGAGCCACTGTCAAGCTATTAGCTGATAATGACAATATGTTCCCTTTATTACTAACATACAGTGGTGATCAAGGTTAATGATATAGACAATTAACACTGCAATAGTGAATCATCACATGGCTACATTTAATATTTCTTGAACTCAATGGGTTATTGCTTTTCTCTCACCAAAAAGGTTCGCACAGGATATTCCTTTTTTATCTTTATTTTACAAGAAAAGAAGAGGTTTTTTTGGAATTCTTGTTTAGAATTTATACCAGAGACTGTCTATGTATCACTCTCAGATGAGCATGTATACATCACAGTACACCGCTCAAATATCTGTGCACAATACCTCAGATTCCAGGATGTACAGTCAAACTCACTTTAGCGTTCAGAGATAATGTTTTATATTTATCTTATATTCTAGAAATATTTCAAATATAATACTTGTTGATCAATGGTCTTATACCTTTTTTAGTATTCAATACAACAAGTTAAATTATAAAGCAGTTTCAGTTTAATCGTTTAGTAATTAGAGTTTATAGTTGTTTAATTTTTGAACTTTACAAATGGATGAGAAAATGTGAGCTCTAAAAATAAAATATACATTCAATATTTATATATACTTAAATGTTAAGTATTATTGTTAAAAATTTTACTTTTTTAGTTTTAACTTCCATCATCATCTAAGCTCTTTATAATAATTTATCTAATTAAATAATCCATTTCAAATTTTTTATAGCTGCATATCTTAATTTGTAAGTTTTGATTTTAATTTTTTGTGATAAATATTAATTATAATCATATAATTATTAAATATCAACTCAGTATTATTAAAACAAATTTATGATAATATATAATTAACTGTAACCTATTACAATGTGACTAATGGGAAAATTTCAGCATATATCACTGATCTATTCATATTATTACTATATAGGTTGTATATAATAAATAAGGAAATTTTCAATGTCATGTTATAATATATTTTGTTATAAGCTTGACAGACTTTACCACCAATTTGAGAGTTATGTATGCAATGATTCAAAGAGAAGTTTAGAACATGATCATTTTAGAACGTTGCAGATTTTTGAAATCGAAAATTTTTAAGTTGTTAAGATAACAGATCTATTTATAATGTAATAGCAGATTTTTGATTTAAAAATCTAATTATATATTAAACTTTATTGAGTATATATTATTGTTATAAAATATCTCTTGACTTTTACATATGTCATTTACATGTAATAAAAAGCATTTCGTGATGTTTTTAAATTTTCATAATGCTTAAACTTATTATTGTAAGTTTCATAAACTTTTTCAAATGTCACATGAATTTTATCATGTTAATTGATATAAATTTGACAATCTTGTTTACTCTTTTGTCATATTGTTCTTTTGGTCTTTATAAATACGTAATTGTATTTCCAACACATTATTACATATTATTTTTACATACTTCCTTGCCTCCGAACTCGAGGTATATTCAGGTATTATTATTAAATTGCTATTAAAAAGTTTTTAACAATCTGTATATAATAAGTAATTATAATAGTTGATATGTAATATTAGGTTTATTCAAGTTATTAAAATAAAATATGAAAGTAAGATAACTAAATTTCCTAATCAAATTATGACCAAACAAAAATATCATGAGTACAGAGAGAAAGTATATTATACTTTAATTTATTTCTTATCTTCCGATAATATGTTAATCATATAATTTTGCAGCTCTGCTGATGAGTGAGTGAGTAGTTAATTATTTGATTATATATATATATATGTAATATATCTCGTTCTAATTTGTTATATACATAAAAATGTATAAAATAGTGTGTGTTAAGTACAGGAACCAATTCATGTGACAATAATAATTATAAAATATTTTGTTAGACATCTAGGTTGGGAATACCACTGCTCAAAGTAAATAACATCTTAGTATACACGTACGGTACCATATCATTAATAAATACAATATTGGAGATAATTTTTTGAGTGTGGGGGATTTATGTGGCAAGAGGTTTATCTATGGGTGATATTAATAGTTTTTAACATCTTTTCTCATTTTTCTAAGTAAACTTTAAATTTATTCACAGATAAAATTATAACATCTTCATGAAAATAAGTATCCATACAATAATTATACATACATATTTGATAATTTATTATTTATTCATAATTAGGTTATATAATATTAAAATATGTATTATATTTACCTCTCTAAGAGAGCCCACACCGACTCAATTATATTATTATTTATGGGCTTTGTCTGTAGGTAACTGCTCTGTTTAAAATAAAGGGGTAAAAAAAAATATCATCAGTTCTTTAGTACATTTGTATAAATTGTGTCTATATCACAGGTCTTATTGTAGGATTTTATATTTATTCATAGATAATATACGTGACATATTATTGAATATTTTTAGTTTTTAGTGAATTCAGTATTATGTTGATCTATAAACATAGATTTTATTTTTAACCTTTGCTCTTCTTTATACAATTCTCTAATATTATATATATGAGTAAATAACGTATTTCAAATCTGTTGTATACTACTTAGCATAATCAAATTATTTCTGAATTACTCTCTAAAGCGTATTTATATAGATATATTACTAATTTAGATATATATATGGAGGGTATATCTGTATATTAAGGTTGGTTGAGGAATAAATAAAATCTAATAATAATTATTGAGTTTGCATGCTTAAATAAAGAGTCTAAGCTACAACACAAGTAAAAGTATTGTATAGTAATATATCAAATTGCTATCTTCCTCAATACTCATTAGCCTATTTAGAAATATAAAATAGTGAATGAGGGTTTATAGATTAAGTTATATGTACTCCATTAAGAGGAGAAATCAGACTCATTTATTTTATAGGTCATTATCTAATAAGCTTGAGTTAATGAGGCTTTTATATATTGAGGATTACTTTTTCTAAGGAATATGAAAGTGAACAAAATATTTATTTTACCTATATATGTATACCAAAGCGTAGAGGAGATAAAACAGGTAAGCCAGTAGGGGTTTCAATCGCCGATTGTGTGTATCTAAAATAAATCTAATGCTTGGCGATTCAGCCTCCCTTATGTAACAAACAGGTTAAATTGAACTACTGACCGTAGGCAACATTTTCATTCTTATACACAATATATACATGCAGAAAATAGAGGGCACATTATGTATAGACCTAATTCATGAGATCGAGTCTTAACGCATGAGATAAAAATAAGCACACTTAGCAGCCTATTCAAAGTTGATAATGCGCTATAGGGGTTTTTAAAAATAAGCAATATATCACTGACGATAGCCATGCCTGAAGCGACTCAAGAGAAAAAGAACACATTTTTACGTTGAGTTCCATATATTGAGAGAAGTGTGCTTAATCCTATCACCTATGCGTATTCTTTGTGTGTTATTCTTTGGTAACTCAATGTGTGCCTCATAGCACTCCCATCGCGTGATAGTTTATAGAGATCATTATGTTGGATCTCATAGACTTAACTGAACCTCCATTTGCGTTGTGGTTGTTGGCGCTAACATACACAAATCTTTATCTCGACATTCTCAGAGATTGAGGAAGCACACATAGGTGTTGATGTATCTGGCAGAATCACATAGTCAAATTAAAGATAAAAGCATAGTGATGGATAGCGCACAGGTAGCGTATGTCGAGACGAGAAGAGAATGGTTTAAGGCGCCATACACACATTGGGGTAGAATGTAGTGTAAGGGATGCACTACCTTACTTGATCTATAATTATGAATCTGTGAACAAATCGAGAGACAGTCATAACTTGTAGGCGAGTACGTAATTTACTAGCTTAATGAGAGATATATAGACTCGTCTAAGAGTTGATATTTCTCGCTGTAAACGGATGCATGCATATTAGTGAGTGAGCAAATTTCCGAAAACATGACCCTGTACTCGAACTACCTCACTCGGAAATCGAGCTCTCTCGAAGTAGAGCATTACTCATACAGCAGATATCTTGTGAGTAGAAAACACCATAGTGTCTTTTTATATAGATAGACTCAGATTAAAATTATTCTTATAAAAACTTTTTATAATTAAAAGCTGTTAAATATCACAGAACATTTTAAAAAATAAGAAAGGAATGAATTTAATTTTATTAATAAAAAATTTTAATTAGATTATAAAATATAACGCCTTCACGACATAGAAATCTCCTCAAGCAAGAAGTATTACTAGGAATTGAATTAAATGATATTTCATAATAAGAAAAGTATATCTAAGACTAATTCACAATTAAAAATATATTATACTTATTACATACGGTATATATATCAATGAATTAAAATATACTACTGAAAATATTTTAGAATAATATAATTATATATTATAATAAAAAATATTGGACCCATTGCTTTTCCTAACAATGATGTAAGTATTTCGAGATTATAATACTCCCATATGCATAGCCACAAAAGTTCACTAATAAACATGAACATCCAAGACATTCTTTAATAATATTTTCTTTGGCCAGCATGAACACCTGACATAGTTAATGTTGAATCATTACTACCACTTTTGGAGATCTAAATAAGAATAATTTTTTTTTATCCTACTTATATAATGCAATATATTATGAGTTGTATGCGAAGAACTGTGATTTTTACGTATGTGCGACAGGAAGTAGAACAAAAGGGATGTCAAATAGAATATATATCTCTCTCGCAGATCCGGCTGTGATCGCCAGGGAGTGGTTGTGCATCAAGTCTGATAACATAGTGACCAAGCAAAACTATCGTTTATTAGAGTGGTGTGATCGGTATGTATAGTGATATTTATATATAGCAATTACTGCGAGGATGTCTAGGTATTTCCTCCATATGCAGTGTGGTTACAGGATTTATTGTGTCGTACCACATATCACGTACAGCGTGAGGAATTAGAGATGTTGCGATATTTGTGTCAGCCACAAAAGATATATATATGTAAATATATATATATATAGATTTTTTGTGATATTTTAAAAATGTGTTTATCTGTATATTTGTATGCATGAGTGCATTTGATGATATGAAGCTAAATGACCGTATACAGATGTAAAAATTTGGACATTCATATATGCAAAATGGGAATATTTAACATCCTATACTCATGTGTATAAGTATACTGTATATAGTTTTACTTATGTGTATAAGTTATATGTACATAATATAATAAACCTACTCTGAGTTTATTAATTTCAACAACTACATCCTCATGTATGAGATTTATATTGTAACCAATGGCATCTCATAATTACCTCCAAAGAGACCCCACTCTCTCTCTCACTTGGAACCTTATATTACTCTTTACTAATATATGCAATGACTTCCCTTTTTGTGGGAGGGTTTAGACTAATACCTTATAATTTTACATATGACTCCAGCCCTCAACTAATGTAAGCCACCATATAGGTTCTCAACTGAGAAAAGTGATATCATAATGCTCTTATAGTAGCTTCTATTGTTAAGGGACAATTTGTTATCACTAATGATAACAATGTGACTTCATTTTAAACCACTTAATTATTATTATTTATTATATATATTATTATATTAATTATATTAATTTATTAATTATTAATATTATAATTATTATTTATTATTTTTATATATAGAGTAGTTAAGTAGAAGATATTATAAAAAATTATATAATAGATATATAACACTAAGATTTCGTTTGTATTTATTACTTTCAGTGCAAGATTGGAATAAATGAGTTTATTTAAACTTTCTCAGGGTCAGCGTTACGCAGATTGGAATTTTATTAACTCCAATCTAACTGTAGTTCTCTTAGTTATTTTCCCTCATCTCTACATTCTCTCTCTATTCACCTATATATATCTAAATACCGTGCACTCTATACACAGAAATACGTGGCTTAAAATTATACGAACACACAAGTTATGACTTCTTAAGTCATGTGTGTGTCTATTAAAATTCTAATGTGGCAGTTTGATTAGTGTTTTAATTTTAGTATTTAGATATATAAGTGTGAGTATGCATTTGATTTTCACATAGATTTAGAGATTAATTTTTTATTAGCCTTCTAGCGACCACTAGATAAGTGTTACGCAAACTCTATGGTGCATGTGCTTTATATTATTGATGACATTTATGCTTATGTTTCAGAATGATATATATTTGTTTCAGTTGTTATCGAACTTCTTGCTTATCATCATTATGATCTATTTGGATATTAATTTTCATATATTGGTTTCTATAGAGACAAATCCTGTTTCAGTATTAATCTCAAAAATAAATAGATAGATAAAATTTATTAAATAATAGAAATACCACAGAACATATTTTATTGGATCCAGTTATAATGAATTATCTAGTGTTGATGAAGTGACTTTGGGAGTGCAAAGCTGTTAGTGCAAGGAGAGCCTAATGTCTCCTACATATGCTCCCGGTATTATCGTGCTCCAGAACTCATATTTGGGGCGACGGACTACACCACAAATATTGGTAAGTTCTTAAGTGACATATAAGAATCCTACGGTTCTGCAATGCATACTATATATGTTAAAGTTTGACCTATTATCTTCTTCCTTTACCTTATCTTATTCTATATTTATATACCTCTTCCCTATATATATATATATAGTATATATATATATATATATATATATATATCCCAGTAGATTGCAGGTGAGGTGCGCAATACTATAATGGTAACTCACTTCAGAGTGCCGACATTTCGTATTTGAAGCAAAAAAGTCTTTGAGCCTAAAATGCCGAGTTATCGTCAGCGGCCGATATCGCGAGGCAATGTTGCGTGCTGCACAAGATGTGATCGCGCACTCTCGAGGGCTCTCGGTGGAATGCTATCTCTGTGCGCGCAAGTTGGCGAAATAGGTTCCACTCAGCCACGCATAGATCAGTATCTTACCTATAAGCGTAGTACCATGCGTAAATCGAATTCTATCTTCCTCCACTATGCCCGCCGATTGCAATGTTCTCTACTCGTGGTGCTCGGATGCTCAGGATATTGATTTGACGCGCACTGATATTATATATTTTCCTCTTATACTTTCTCCTAATATTAAAACCCTATTACTTTACCTCATTCAGTAACACTTTTAATCTTGACTCATCTCAATCCACTTTATTTATTAAGCTGATCTATCCCTCGGTTCTATAGGTCACTTCCTCACTTCCAACTCTACATACTCACACTATACAAATGCTTACACCTAAATATATATGGAACTTCACATATCCTATTCTTTTTCAATAATAATGACAAACCACTTTAATACATCACAAACCATACTTCAATTCTCTATTCACAGTAAATCCTTTGAACAGAATGTAGCTCCACAACTCGCGTATCAACTCATTCGCATTTTATTAATTCTTCTCTCACCTTAAACACCCCTAAAGATTAATCCATACTGGACAGACTGCAACCTTATATCTATACTTTTATGTATTACACCCATAGTTTTCACAAAAACTATAATTAAACACGGTGCAACAACTCAATATTTAATACCCATCAATGTACTACTGAACACTATAAAACATCATTACTAAGACTTTTAGCCCTACCTCTTGCAGTCACCTCTTAATGAAATGGTTTAAATAAGTAACACATTAGAAGCCACGTATGAGTAGTGGTCGTGACCTAATCCCTAAAACCAATTTCTCAATCGCACATACTATTCATTAGAGGAATCACTCTAATAAGTGTCTTACCTTTGACCCTTAACATAATGCAAACATGGATACTTTTTTGGTATAGTGAAAACCAAATATTCACGAGGCCGTCTATCTCATTCAGACAAAAATAAAGTCCACAGGGCCTCTCAAATTTAGTATCTATATAACACTCCTCCCCACATCAGGAACTTTTCCCATTTTATTGATGCCTCATTACGCCTGCTGTAAGCTTACATAGACACGCGGTCTATAAATAAGATACTTAAATCTTTTATTTCAGGCTCTCTCTTCTAGTTCTTATCGGATGGTGATAAAGATTTATGAGATTCTTTATCGCTTTGTGTATGCAGCAGAGAAAATCTATATAATTCTAACAGATTATTATTCATTAACCTGAACCCTAGGATGGCCCTTAAAACGCAGCATGGAAGTCCACTAATATTTTTTTTTATAGAAATGGCCTTATATAGAAAACTACTCTAAAACTTTGTTGAATCAAAGGCAGGCAACTTTTTTTCCTAACACGACTCTTAAATTATTTTCGTTTATTTAAGCTTCATTATTATTTTTTTAAAGTATATTCTGTGATTTTTAATTTTTTCTATCTAAGAAAATCTTATGGGATATTTAACAACTTTAAGGGACTAACTTTTTTTCATAAAGAGACCTCCAATTTTCTTTTTCACTATTCTTCTTATTGATTATTTCTAGAGTACCTTATCAACGTAGTGATTTTCAATTAAATAATCGGGGGTTGACAACCCCTCTGCCTCTACTATTACCATGAAGTGTTTCCGACCAGTGGATGCGGCCTTTAACTTCTTCTAGCAGGTTACCATCACAGCTAAAGAAACTTCCATCCCGCAGCCTTCCACGGGCAGGCGAACGGCAACCCCTTGGTGGTCCTAAGAGTATACGTACAAGCTAGCCGGCAGAAGAAGAAACTATACAAACAATATAAACGGACACGCACATCCTCAAACATGATTATTCTTAAAGCGGCTTATGCGAGATCTCGCCAAATCACTCGCCAAGTGCGTATGCAATACTTCCAAATTTAAACTTCGACTGTCAACTCCACAACTCCCCTTTCATTACTATTGTTGCGACACTTTTTTCACATAGAAATATCTCGCAAGCTTCTCCAACAGCTCTCCAACCACAGTCCTCCGTTATTGGTCTGATATAACCGATACGGTCTTTGCTCCAGCAACTGTTGCAAATGTATTAGACTATAGCTTTGCCAGCCACTCAAGTTCTTTCCGGTATACTGAGACTTTTCGAAAATTAAGAATTAACATTAAGGGAAAGATCATACATATAACAGTTTTTTTTCGCTTACAGAGTATCAAACTGCGCTGGCGAGCTGCGAAGACAGTGTCCCTGACCCCGAAATCATATCGTACATAATGCTCCGTCACATTCACCCTTCTGCATCAGCGTTTCTGCTGAAGCTTTATAACAGGATCCGGAATGAATCCTCTTTTAAATCTATGTGCAAAACAGCATATGCAATCCCCATTACCAAACCTGGAAATTATCAAAATACAAAAGACCAATTTCTGTGAATTGTCATACTTGCAAAATATTGGAACAAATGGTTGCGGGCTACCTTCTTCCTGTTCTGTAAAGCCAATAGACTGCATCAAACTTCCAGTTTTGATTCCGCAAAAATCGTTCGATAAAAGTTTTATTATTGAAATGAGACCATGACATCCGGAAGGACTTCTCGCTTTTAGGATGATTCTTGGTATCTTTTTTGACTTTAGGAAGGCTTATGATACAAAGTGAAGAACTGGGGTCTTTAAAAATCAAACGTTTGGTTTCCGAAAACAGCTTCCTCTCTTTATTTGATACTACCATTTCGAAAGAAAGAGAATGGAAGGACCTGCCACCTTCTACCCACAAACCTACCCCTAAATGTTTCACCCATTCCTGTTACTACTTGGGTCAGATTACTGGGCTTCGTTTCGGATGATCATCTGACATACGCACCACACAATAAACATCTGAAAACAACTTGTCATCGTGCGCTTGACCTATTGTTTCATCTAACCTCATTCTCTTTTAGCAAGTCCCTTTCACGTTTCCATATCGCCCTAATCCAATCGAAGTTGGACTATGGTTACGTTGAATAT